>ML104680.1:56277-216933 GCA_003697995.1 Taxidea taxus jeffersonii | reverse complement strand
GTGAAACCCTGTTTGTCTCCTGCAGATTCTAAGTCTTTCCCTCTCTGGTGCTGTTTCTTCCTTTCCCCATCCTTGCATCTGCTCCTGTGGCTAGGCATGTTTCCCTGTGTGTCTCTGAGTGCCTCGGTATCTTGCTACCAATCTAAGGAGGTTCTGCCCATCCCCACAGACGTAGTACTGGCTCGGCCATGTGTGCGCACATCTGCATGCCTGTGTGTGTGTGTGTATAAGTGTGTGATGTTGTAGCACTCTTAAACTAATTCCCTTCTGTGGCTGCTCCCTTCCCCTCTCTGTCCCTCTCACAAATCCTTCACTCTGTGAGCCCACAGGAAGGGTGGGCAGAGAAGACAGGCAGAGATTTTCTAAAGCTGGGCGGGGGGAGAGGAGGGGTGTCGGGAAGACTAGGCCTAATCTACATTCTCTCCTCCCCCAAGAAGGTGAGGGGTTTAGAGATTCCAGCAAATCCCCTCCTGCTTCTTCAGGTGTCAATGTTCTTCAAGCTGGCCCGCCAAAGACTCTGCTGCCCACCAGCAGGAGAACAGTTATGCCCCAGACGATAGGGCCCCACAGTGGACTAAAAAGGAACTGCTGGGGAGACCTGCAGCTGTGGGTCCGTCTGCAGATGGTATGTGGCGAGACGGAGGATGCATCCCAAAAAGTACCCGCTATAGGCTTTATCCCTGTGACATCCCAGAACAGGCGAAAGCATTCCTGGTGATGGAAGGCGCATCAGTGGTAACTCAGGTGAGGAGGTCTGGAGTCTGGGAGGGCGGGAGAGCTTTCTAGGAGAGGGAAGTACTCTTGTGTCTTGATGGGGCCGTTGTCACATGGTGCAAACACCTGTCAAAACTCACTAGGTTGAGTCTTTAAGATCTACTTTACTGAAAGTGAATTCGAATTCAGTTAAGAAAAAAATAGTCTACCAATTATTAAATTTTTTTAAAAAAAAGGAAAGCAAAGAGGGGAAAGGAGGGAAGCAGAAAGAGTAGAATGTGGTTCGGCTTCTCAAGGGTCCACTTAGGGTAAACTGAGGCATCCACCAGCTCTAAAAGTGAGCCTGACAAACATGCCCCACTTGGTCGCTATTGCTGCCTGGATGGGTGGGCACAAGCCAGGGAGGGGCTTCTTAAGATCATGCACCTCGGGTGCCTCCTCAGCTCCCTAGCCCTGGCTTGGTGTTGCCCGTGGACAGAGCCACCCAGGCTTCAAGAGAAGGCATCCTGATTTGGGGTCAGATCTCCCCATTATTAGTGTTGGCGACTACAGTGCTAATAGCCCACTATTGCCCAGAAACCTTACTGCTCATGTCATCACTTAACACATATTCTCTACACGGGGCACCTGCGTGGCTTAGTTGGTTGGGCGTCCGACTCTTGATTCCATGTCGGGTCATGCTCTCAGAGTCCTAGGATGCAGCCCTGCTCAGCAGGGGTCTGCTGGAAATTCTCTCCGCCTCTGCCCCGCCCCCTGATCACGTGCTCTCTATCAAAAGACAGATTTTGTATGTGTATGGTCTACTATATTCCTATAATAATCTCACTTTTTCTTAATTTTAAAAAATATTTCTAGCCTATATGGTTTGTCTGTGAGCTTTTTCGAATCATTGCTAATCTCCAAAACATTTCCCCAACGTGTTGATTGAAAAAGGTCCACATTGAAGTGGCCCCGCCTCCGCTGCTTGTCATGCGGCAGGCCTCGAAGAAGCCCTCAGCTGTTGCCCATCACCACCTCATCTTAAAAGTTTTGGCCTCGTAGTGTTTCCATTGACGACAGGGCTGCTGGGGATTCTCGGGCCTTTGGGGCGTACACACACCTCGATTTTCTGGCGTTCCCGGGTCAAGCACAGGGCTGAGCAGCTGGGGTTGAGCTGGTAAGAGGCCGCCGTGGGCCAAGCTGAGAGGAGTGGGAAAGGTCAAGTGGGAAGGACTTCTAAAAGAGAATGACCTCTCTGAGATTAGATGTGTGTGTGTTTCCTCTGCTGTGGGCTGGGAGAAGGGGCCAAGGTTCAGGTTTGGCTGGAATGCCAGCCCCCCAGGACACCTGTGTGAGGAGAGCCCTGCAGGGGTCCTCTCTGGAAAACAGCACCCCCTCCCCCCTATCGGGGGTACCCTGATGTTATGCCACAGCCAGGACCCTGTGTGTCCACTCATCACAAGCCTGGGAGTTTTGGGGTCCTCCTCCCTCTCTCTCAAGCCCCATGGTTCCCAGGCTGGCTCCAGGAAGAAGTCACGTGGTGGCTCCCTCCCCACCCCTCATGCTCCTTGCCTAGAAAACAGGTATCACAGCAGCTGCGGGGACTAAGGGAGGCCACGTCTGCAAAGGCAGTAGTGTGTGTTAGCAGCAGAGGGGGTGTTCTGGCAGCGTGAGATCAGAACTGAGGCAGCTCTTGACAGAAACAACCCCACATGGGGTGAGGCATGGAGAAGACCCTTTCCCCACTGCCCGCTGAGCACCGCCAGAGTCCTTCAGGCCTGCCTCCGGCCCAGGCGGGCCCAATGGGGAGAGCCTACCACTTGCTAGAGGGAGCCAGTGGGGTTCATAGTCTCTCTATGCCTCTTACTGTGAGACTCTGGCCAACTTATTTAACTTCTCTGTGCCTCAGTTTTTTCTTCTCTAAAATGGGATAAGAACCCCACCCACCTCACAGGAAAGTTACGGCGATTACATTGTTAATATATGTAAAGCGCTCCCAGGCCTAGCCCATAAATGCTTGCTAAGTGAGCCTTTCCCTGCTGGGAAAACAATTTAAGGCCAATCACAGAAAGATGTTGATAAAAGATTTGTTCCTATAAGTAAGAAAACCTGGGTATTCATTCTTAATTTGAGTCACTGCAGGTTAATAATGTAGAGATTTTGCCCTCAAAGAGAATGTGGGCGCAAATCCCACCTCCAACCATACACCACCTGTGGCCAACTGGAGAACTCTTCCAGCCTTCTCTCCCGCCCGCCCTCATCCCACTGGGGGCCTACTCCGTCTCCTTGGCCAATGGGCTGTTGGCAGACATGGTGCAAGCCCGAGTCTGAGTTGCATGTGCACCATGGGGGCTTACTCACTTGCAGGGCTGCTCTCGACATCAGAAAATTGTGTCCTCGCCTGCTTGTCTAGGGACAATGACCTTTCAGAGACCCTTCCATAAATCATCTCCTTTAATTCCTACCACTCTCCTAGGAGGTGGTCTTGTCATTCCATTTTGCAGGTGAGGAAACTGAGGTCCCACTTGGGTCCCAGGATTTTTTCTCCCATTGCAGCCTTGGTTGGTGGCTCCAGGAGACATGACGCCTCTGGACTCAGGGCAGAGCTTGGAATTCAAGCTTCCCCTGAGCAGGAGTTTCTCTGAGATCAGACTCTCCATTGAAAAACCCTGTCCCCTCCAGTAGGCATGAGTAGGTTCAGAGCAGAAAAGAGGGTGCCTGCATTTTCCTGCTCAGGCAGACAGGGGCATCGAACAGGTTCTCTCAGAAAACATTTGCCCCAATGCGTCTAAGTGTGGTTAGTGTCAGGAGGGAATGAGCCACTCCTGACTGTTCCTGGGAGGCTTTAAAGTTGACAGCTGCCGGAGGATAATTTCTGGAGAAGAGGCCGAGAAGAAATTACCTGAAGATAATTTCTTCAGGTGCTGCCTCCAGGAGCCCTCGGGTCTCCAGAGAGGAGAGGCAGTGCTCATTTGCTGGTGGAGAAGGAGAGAGGGGGTGTGGACAGGAGTCCCGAGGCCGGGGACAGTCCAGGGGTCCTGAATCTGATTCCTCACCAGCCAGCTGATCCCTGAGTGTCCCAGAGTCCAACGAAACTCCCAGCCTTTGAGGTTGGCATTGGGGGCAGAGGGGGGCCAGTCCGATAAGGGAGGGACAGAGGGGACACTGAGGCAGGAAGTGGCTGAGGACAGATTTCACTGCCACCACCAACTGGCGCAATTCTCACCCATGTCCAGGAGGGTGGGGAGTTGAAACCCCTTCAAAGCAAAGTTCCCATCCTGTCCCTTTCTTGTTATAACCCCTGCTGGTATGTACTACCACTCCCATTCACTGATGGAGAAACCGAGGCTCAGTGAGATTAAACGACTTGACCAAGGTCACCCCACTGACTACCACATCTGTGTGTGTGTGTGTGTGTGAGAGAGAGAGAGAGAGAGAGACTTCAGAGCCATGCTTTTTGGGGAAAGTGGGATCCAGTTCTTGTCTCTGCCTTGCTTCTAGACATAAGGCATATGTGGGACTCCTGGCCTGGCTTCTGTTGGGATGTCACTGAAATTAAGAACATGATATCTTATTTATTTGGCATTAGAGGATGTGGTACTCTTCAAGTCTGTTTGCTAGTGCTCACTAGTTGAAGTACTTTGATTTCTGTAATTGTCCATGAGTTGAGGTGAAAATCGCTCTCAAATGTGTGCCATCTGTTGTCTTGTTGAGGGGCATAGGAAGCATAGTTCAGTCTTTTCCAGGAGTTTCTGGTGACTGTTGGGAAGGGTGCTCAGTGGCAGTGGCGCAGGTGCCTTCTGGATTGCTGACAGGAATTGGATTAGTCGTCCGGCTCTGAAAGGCTGCATTTTCAGCTTTATGGGGTGCTTCTCTGGTCTCACCCCATGGCCTCCTGTCAGCTGTAACCCCAGCTGCTGTCAAAAGCCGTCTTCATGCCTTCTATGCCGCTGTGGTCATGAGAGAATGTGGACAAGCCTTTAGGTGGGTGTAAAATACGCATTAAAACATGTGAGGCAGTGGCTGAGGGGCCTTCTCCGGGGACTCTGTGACACGTACAGAGGACTGTCGCTCCTTCGTGTCTCGTCTGCTTCCCGACTCTTGGTTGTGTTACCAAGTGAAGATTTGTGCGTGACAGTGGAGTAATGGTAATGAGCGTCTGTGGCTGGAGGCGAGCAGAAAAAGTCCAGTCCATTTAAGAGCCTGCACAGCAGTGTAATTAGCAACTTTATTTGCAACAACCCTGAACTACCAACAGTCCAAGTGTCCTTCAGTGGATGAGTGGATAAACTGTTACGTCCACACCGTGGGATTCTTACGCAGCAACAAAGGGAGCGAGCGATTGATATACAGGCCTTGGATGGATGGCAGGAGCATTAGGGCTGAGGGGGAAGCCACTCCCCAGGGGGCATCACACACTGATTCAGTTTACAGAACTCTCTCAGATGAGAAGACGGTAGCCATGGAGGACAGGCCCCCGGGGTTCAGGTGACAAGGAGGCCGCAGCTGTGGAGGGGCAGGAGAGAGTCCTCAGGTGTTCTGACTGCAGCCACGGCTCCGCGAATCTGCATGTGGGGCCACATTTCGCAGAACCGCTCACACACGCTCACCCACGCACACGAGTGCTTGTGAAAAGGGGTGAAGTCTGAGTAAGCCCTGCAGTGCACTTGACAGTAAGCTACCAATATCCATTTCCTGGTCATGAGAACTGTTCTCTGGGTGGGAAGGTGTTATCATTGGAGGAAGCTGGGTGAGGGGTGGACTCTCTGCTTTTTTTTCTTTTTTTTTTATAAGGTCTTATTTATTTGACACAGAGAGAGAGATATCACAAGTAGGCAGAGAGGCAGGCAGAGAGAGAGAGGGGGAAGCAGATTCCCCGCTGAGCAGAGAGCTTGATGCAGGGCTCAGACCCAGGACCCTGAGATCATGACCTGAGCTGACAGCAGAGGCTTAACCCAGTGAGCCACCCAGGCACCCCTGCTTTTTTTTTTTTTTTTAAGAGATTTTATTTATTTGTCAGAGAGTGAGAGAGAGAGGGCACACAAACAGGGGGAGCAGCAGGCTTCCCACTAAGCAGGGAGCCTGATACAGGACTTGATCCCAGGACTGTGGGGTCATGACCTGAGCCAAAGGCCAGACTCTTAATGACTGAGCCACCCAGGTGTCCCTATTTTGGCAATTACTATGTGAGTCTAATATTATTTCAAAATAAAAAGGTAAACTCCTTTTTTTAAACCTGTGTAAGAGAGGAACCAGGGTGGCTCAGTCAGTTGAGTCTGGCTCTTGATTTCGGCTCAGGTCGTGACCTCAGGGTCGTGATATCAAGCCCCACATCGGGCTCTGCACTCAGTGTGAAGACTACCTATCGGTCTCCCTCTCCCTCTTCTTCCCTCTTTCCCCTGCAAAAATAAGCCTATGTAAGAGAGCCCGTAGAAACCTTATGTTCACTATTCTCCCATCTTTCCACCTAATTGTGAAGTTTCCATTTATGTATAATGTTGAAATATAAAATCACTTTTTCCAAGTTCTTTTTTCTGGTTTATCATTATTATCATAATTATAACCATAATTATTATTCATCATGACTTTTTCTGAGGTCTTTCATTTACCCAAACCAATGACCCAGATTTGTAACATCTATGAGACCAGAGGAGGCTGGGGTAGGAAGAGGGCTGGCAAGAATGGGGACATCAGACTGTTGCCTCCATAAAGACACATGTGTTGGGGCGCCTGGGTGGCTCAGTTGGTTAAGCGTCTGCCTTCAGCTCAGGTCATGATCTCAGGGTCCTGGGATCGAGCCCCGTATTGTGCTCTCTGCTCAGCGGGGAGCCTACTTCCTCCTCTGCCACCACCTGCTCATGCTCTCCCTTTCGCTATCTCTTTCTGACAAATTAAATCTTAAAAAAAACAAAAAAGAAAAGACACATGTGTTGTTTTTATTCCCCACTACCTCTTCCCTACTGCCTAGAATGGTGTCTGAAATGCTCAGTAAATACTTGTTGAATGTATGTACGTGTCCCTACATCTATAGGATCTGCAGGTGTCCTTTTCTTGGGTACTCATAATTATATTTGACTATTTGGAGATGGAATGCAGTTTTATTGAGTGAGAAGAGAGAAAGGGAGGGAGGGGAGACAAGGTGGGGGAGGTGAGAAGGGTATTTACAGAACATAGTACAGAACATTCTCTCAGGCCTCCTCCCAGGCAACCCGTGCCCCCACTGACTGGCAGCAACCATTTTCTAATGTCTATCCCTAGAGACTCATTTTTGTCTTTTCTTGAACTTTATTGAAGTTGGATCCTAGTAGATATCCCTCCTTCTCTAGTTTTTGTAGCTGACCCTCCGTCTGTGGGCTTCATCTGTGTCGTCTGTAGCGTGAGCTCATTCCTTTGTACGGAGTGCCTTCCCATTGTGCGGCTGTTCCGCCGTTTTCTTGTCCATTCACCTGCCCATGGACGGGAGTTGTTTCTGGTCAGGGGCAATAACGAACAGGCTGCTCTGAGTGTCTGTGTGTGAGTGTTTCTGTGAGACGTGAATTTCATTTTGCTTGAGTGAATACCTAGGAGTGTGATTGTTAGTGGGCATGTCTGACTTTATTAGGAGCTGCTGAACTGTTTTGCAAAGCCCTTGCACCATTTCGTACTCCCATGAGAAATGAAGAGTTCTAGTTCCTCCACCTGTTTGCCCGACTCCCCTCCTCCTACCCCCTCCCACCCCACTCCTGTCCAGATCAGAAACAGGAATGGATTGTACACTCCCTGCTGGGCTGATTCCTTCTCTCCCTCCCTTCTCCCTGTGGCTATTTGTGTAGTGCCCAGATCCCATGCTCTGGAGGGGCGGTGAGCGGAGCCTGTACCCTGAGCTCTGGAAGTCCACACTCTAGACCTCTACAGTGATTTCTGTCCAGTTACGCCCTCTCGTTTCATCAATAAGGAGACAAGACTGGCCTGAGGTCACCCAGGGAGAAGTAGGGCCAGGGCAGAAACTCAGATTCTTATTTCCAGCTCCTGCTTCTTCCTGACACCAGAAAATTCTCTGTAGACTGTCTTTCTTTCCTTTCATCCCAGCCCCTCTGCCTTTGCTCATGCTGTTCTCCTATCGCAGTGCCAGTCTCCCTAGGTTCCCATCTGACACAGACTGGCTGTTCTGAGGTGATTCCTTAAATCTGAGCTTTGAACCTCGGCTCTGAACCACAGATTTTCTAGAAGCCTTCGCCTCCAACAAACACAACTGCGGAGTGGGAAGAAGGTCCCAGAAAGGACTCAGAGTCCTCAGACCTTGCTGGGTGGGTCCTTGCTGAGCACCTTCCCCAACAAGGAATTTCTCCTGCTCCCTCCCTGTTCAGGACCTCACCTCTGCACATGCTGCTGCTCCTGCTCTCCCGAATACCTCCCTCCAAAACTGCCTGGTCAACTCTGAGTTCCAGTTCCACTTCCTTGGGCAAGTCCACCTGCTACCCCTTCTTCCTGGTTTAGGGCACATCCCTATTCTACTCCTGAGTTTGCTTTTCCAGATTCACAATTGTCATACTTGAACTTGTCAGGAGATACATATGGGGCGGCAAGTTCCCCAAGGTCAGTCCCTTGGCTGGGCTGGATATGTGGCCCTCTGGATGCACCCCAGTCCAGCACAACATGGGTTCCTAGTAAAGGGCTCATGGGGCCTGTCATGTCCATGTAAAGGGCAGTGAAGTTTACTCCTTAGAAAATATGGTTTTGTGGCCTTTCCTCATGGCCAGGGACCAGGGTGGACAGACCAGTACCTCCTGGGCATTTGCCATGAGCCATGCCCTTTCCTTATTTTAACTTACCTGCTCCTCACACATGTCTCGAAAGGCAGGCAGTGTATCTCGTTCCCAGGTAAGAAAATGGAGGTCCAGAGAGGTTGTACAAGTTGTTCAAGGGCACACAGCTTATGTGGGTCAGAGGCCCTTCTTGAACCCAGATCTGTTGTCTGTACAATCCCATATTCCTGCCCTCACACACCTTTTCCATGGAGAGGATCCTTGCTCTGGGTTCATAATGGGAGAGTTGCTCAAGGTTTGGTGCATGGACCAAAATTGGTTAAATTTTACACTAGATCTATACAGGAAAATCTAGGTCACTCATTGAAGGCTGACTTGTCCCTTGGAAGAAAAGGATCCATGTCTCCAGGGTGACTTTGGTCACAGACGTCAGGAGCAGACTCACAGTTAGGGGCTCTTTCCCAGGTGTTTCTGAGAAAAGACGTCCAGGTATGGAAGTTGTTTTGCAAGCCCTCAGAGCTCAGGGAACACTGGCAAAGAGATGAGACAGACCAGAACTTTCCTGGGGGTGGGGGCAAGGTGAAGAGAGAAGAGGTAGTCTCGGTGTGGGGTGGGGTGGGGGGGATACCGGCATATTTCATGGCAGGTGGTAAGAGGTCTGCTCCTTCTTTAATGTTCAAGTGAATCGCCATTGCCACCTAGCTGAAATTTTGTTCAGAGAGCATTCTGGGAAAAGAACTTTCAAAATCCCTCTCAGATGGAAGCTTAGAGCCAGGATGTTCCTCCTCCAACCCCAGTTTGGAATTTGCTTTGGAATCCACCCTCCTGGGTCTCCAGACATGCCTTCTGCTCCTGGACACCTGACCAGTTCTCACTTTTTTGGCTAGGAGTTCATCCGGATCCATCACAGGTTAAAAGCCACTTTTTCTCATTGCATCTTCCCCTGAACGACAGCTGTGACTTTGAGTGGCTCTCTTCTTGGCTGAATGGAGTCCTCCAAGGCATGTGGCCACTCAGCTCTGTACACTCTTACAGAGTTGGATAATATCATGGCCATTTCTTTGAGGAATCCTCTGAATTTTTAAACTGTAGGCACTGACCCAGTAGTGGGTCATGGGATTAATTTAGTGGGTCATGCCCAACACTAATAAAATAAGGTAGAAGCTGTCAGAATCAGAAGGCATCACCGGCGGCATGAGCAAGTTTGTTTCGTGAACCTTCTATCTCAGTTGCATGTGTGAGTGTGGGAGTCCAGGGTGTGGCAGAGGCAGCTGACAGTCCTCCAGATCTGTGCTCCCCTCCCACAGAATATGCGTGTCCCTTGGGGTCCGGCGGGGAAGGGAGTTCACTGCTAGGAATTACTATTCCCAGACTCTTGCCTCTAGGTGGGGCCCCTGGCTGACTTGCTCTCATCAATGGACCGTGATTGAAAAGAACATGTTCGTTCTGGGTCAGGGTGGCTGGGTTTGTGGATCACTGTGTGGAGGAAGAGCCACCCTCAGACCAGGATAGCCTTGCATTTGCAGTTATGTGAGTGAGAAATGAACTTTTCTTTTGTTAAGCCGCTGACATCCTGGGACCTGAGTTACAGCCCTTAAGGTTATCCTGTGTCGTGTGCTGTAAAATGTTTTTCTTAATGTGGGTTATGGTAAAAAAGGCTTGAAAAAAGTACCTGATCTATAAACTCCTTTATTTTTCACATGGAGAAAACAAGTGTCAGAAACTGGGGGGGGGGGGGCTCCCCAGTCTTCTGATTGAGTGGGGGCTGGGGATAAACGCTTGGCCTGAGTGGGCTTTGTGTCTTGCTTAATGGAGCACAGCTGACTGCAGGAGCTGCTGACTCCCGAAACAGTGCTCCTCCCACACCCACACCTACCTGGGGGCAAGGAGCTGTGCCCTCTGCTACTGGGGACCTCTTCCCGCAGCTGGGGACAGGAAGGGTGAACTCTCCCTGGCCTCCTGAACTGTCACCTGGCCTGTACTCAGGCTCTGTGGTTAACATCTCTGTGGCATACTGACAGACTTTCTCTGAAAGTCTGAGTTTCTCTGAACCTCTGAGGTACAGGATTCTGAGAAACCCAGCAGCAGCCTGGCCGCCACCACCAGAATACTAGGTGAGTCACCCACACACGCCGAGGAATGACGTCTCCCTATATCACCACACAGGGAGTTTGGGCCCTGGCGTGGATGTGGACACAGGCAGGTGGGACCACAGAGAGGCCCCTGTACTCAGGCATCCCATAGACCAGGTGCTGGAGGCACCCTCAGACCTGTGCGGGGAGGGAGCAGGGCTTGTGACTTCCGCATCACCTATCCCCTTGGGGTTACTGTAGGAGTCAGTAAAGCAAGTGGCAGCTGGACCCAGTACTTGACACTTGATTCTACTCACACCAACCTGAGAGGCGGCTATGCTTGGCCATACACCGCCCTCCCTCCCTGGGCATGTTACAGACCAGGAAATGGAGGCTTTCAAAGCTTCCTTGTCACACTCAAAAAACCCTTTTAATTGGCTGAGAATGGGTTGGCGCCCTGGCATTTGGAGAATTAACACAGGCAGGATTCAGGGCCCTGGAATCCAATGGCTTTAATTCTCCTCTGGATGAGGGGGGTTGGGCAGGAGTAGTGACACTGGCCTCCATCTCCCTTTGGTCTGTCAGAGCTCACTCTGGCTCTTTCCCTAGGGGTAAGTTTTGTGGGAATGAAAACAAAGGATGACAAAGAGGCTTAGGAAAAACCTAGGGGAGAAAAGCGTTTCCCAGCCTCCCAACTCCTGCACTCTTGGGCTGCTCAGGTCATCTCCTCAGCTCCCCCCCAACGCACACTGCTCCTGGGTCATCACTCACAGCCAGTGGTCCAAGGGCAGTCACTGAAAGGGAAGCATGGTCCAGCTGTGTCCCTGCCCAGGCAGTAAAGGAACTGGACTTTCTGAAGAGTTTCTGCTACATCATTCTCATCTGACATGTCCTTCATTCATTCACAAAGGCAATGCATTGAGTAAGAAGGTGTTGCCTCGCTCCCCCACTGGATCCCTGAAGACTGGGATCTTGTGTCTTGTTCACTGCCCTTCTATAGTAAGTGCTCAATAAATATGGGTGAATGAATTGCTAAAGCTCAGGTCCTCTCTTCAAGGAAGGAAGTGTGAGTTCTGAGCTTAGAGGGCTGGGAAAGATGGATGGTCCCAAGATGGAGTTTAGAGCAGATGAGTCCTGCTGTTAGGGAAGCTGGACTGGATGGATCCTGACAGAACCACCAAGCAGCACTTGGAGACTTTGGAGGATCAAAGGTTTATTTGATGCTGGTGGGCTCAGGGGAGAGTAATCTCCCAAGGTCTGAGCCCCCAGCACAAAGGGGGCAGCTTATACACTTCTACTTCTGTATCTGTGCCAGTCTTGCATCGTGGGCTGGCGGGGCAGGAAGGAAAACCCGGAATGGCCCTGGGACCAGGACTGGGATCCCCCTGCTGGATTGGTCAGCCACTTTAGAACACAGATTTCCCTTATCATTCCCCCCCTTGGGTGCCCCTTTAAACACCTAGTTTAGAGGGCATCATCTTTATTTTTCAAGGGGTGGTAGTGATTAAGGAGCAACTGGAGTCTGATCTTAGCAATTTGAGCAGTGATAAACCTAGTAAGGGCATTAAGAATACAAGAGCCAAATGCTATTGTGAGGAGGAGCAGAAGGAGGGGAGGGGGCCAATGAGGGGGCTGAACCAGGGGAACCATGGTGAGAGGGAATCCCACCAAGTTGCCTGCTGGAGTGCCTACCACCAGTGATTTACTCGTTAGTGTAATTGGGTCAGTTTTTTGGACCACCCTTGGCTCATTAGTTTAGAAATGTTTCTCCTGTAAGAAGAGGCAGAGTTGGGATGCCTGGGTGGCTCAGTGGGTTAAGCCGCTGCCTTCGGCTTGGGTCATGATCCCAGGGTCCTGGGATCGAGTCCCACATCGGACTCTCTGCTCGGCAGGGAGCCTGCTTCTCCCCTCCCCTCTCTGCCTGCCTCTCTGCCTACTTGTGTGATCTCTGTCAAATAAATAAAATCTTAAAAACAACAAAAAAAAGAAGAGGCAGAGTTCTCCTTGCATGGCTGTGAGCAAGTTGAGCCCGTACCTGCTTTGGAGGACCACTGAGGCCAGCGAATTGAGCTGGCCCTGTAGGGCTCGGGCTAACTGAGGGCAGAAAAATCCTCCGTGAGTTGTTGAGTTAGCCCCTGGTCATGAACCTGTGACATCCCTATGCCAGTGGTGCCGAGGGCCGCTCCTGACACAGCCAGCAGGCTCATGAGAAGGGGAATGGCCGTGGGGGGGCATCGGAGGGCAGCTAGGAAGTCTCCATATGAGTGAAGTGTCGCTCTGGGGAGGACTGGAAGATTGGGTAAGAGACTGACAAGTGTGCATGATTGATTGTGCGGGGAGATGCAGGTGTACACACCTTGATCACAAGCCAGAAAAGTGTTGTTGTTAGGCACACAAACCCAACTGAGGCCCATGATGGGAGAGGAAGAATTTCCATGCAGTAGTACCTGGATCAGAAAGGGAGAGTCTGAGGTTTCTGGTGTGGAGGTGGGAGGTGACACGTGGATTGGTTGAGGATGACACCTAGGTATTGGACACGACCAGGTTTCATACAGACCCTGCAGTCAGATTCTAGGAGTGGATTTAAATGGTTAAGTGCTTGGTGGGAGGCGTTAATTGTACCTAACAGTTGCACTAGGGATGCTTGCTGTGTGTGGATGGGGGACCCAGGGATACGCCAGGACCAGTTATTCTCTGCCTGACTCTGGGGTTTGACTGTAAGGCTTGGGGTGAACATGGACTTAATCATAAACTTGGCTATGGGGCTGGTCCCCAAAGAATGGTACTGGCCCCGGAGAAGAGTGATTCCCATGGGCCATGATGTAACATTGGGCTTCAGGACTGAGATGGTGAGAAGAGCACTGTGGTCATTGAGACAAGAGGAACTGGTGGCATTGCATGACAGAGAAATCTGGATGTCACTGCAAGGTTTGAGGCTCTACCACCCATTGGACTATGGTTCCATTCCCAGCCAAGTCACCACCCATGACTCCCATCCCCAGGTCTGAGCAGAACTGAGGGCAGGTGTTTGGCTACTGAGGCGTAGGGCCCCCACAGATGTAGATATCTACCAGTCAGTCGGTAACCTGAGTGAGGGCTATGGTGGGAACACCATCTATGAGGTTTCCAGGAGGTATCAAGAAGTTGACATCCATTGAAGTGGAGGTCAAACTTTGGTGTGTGCCATTCCAGGTGGAAGAAGCCAGTGGGAGCACTCACTGTGAGATTGAGGGGGATAAGCTGGAAAGTCCATTTGCCAGTAACAGTGATATGAGAGTTTGGCCCCCCTCCTGGGTAGGGCCAGCTAAAGGCAGTGAGGAGGAACAGCACACCAGGTAGCAGAAGACCAGGACTGACTCTGGTCGGGAAAACCATAGTGAAATGTGCTTAGGAGTAGACAGAAGAGGGCCAATAAAAGTGGGGTCCGTGACCTTATTTAGAGGAAGCCATCATGGCTAACCTGATAGCAGATAAAACCTGTGGAAAGTAAGTGCAGTAATATACCCTACGGTCACCCAAAAAACAACAATGGCAAGTCTCTGGGGGGAAAGTCCAGTCAGAAGGGGCAACAGTGTAGAGTTTGACCTAGGATGAGGGATGTTATGCTGATGAGAGCTAGGGACCATGGCAAGCAGGTGTCCATCAGTCAGTGGGGTCTCATTGGAGGCAAAGTCAGAGGGGGTCTGTGGGATTTGGCTGGACTTCCCACTGGTGTGTCTCCTCGTCCAAGGTGACACCAGAGACCTTAAGGGCAGTAGGGGTGGTTAGAACAACAGTGTGATGCCCTGTCCACTGTAGTTTGAGGAGGTCCTTTTTCCAAACCTTGATCCAGACCTAGTCTCCTGCCTGGAAGGAGTGTACCTGGGACCCTAGGGAGATTGGAGTCCTTTCAATGATGTACCTTTGTAAGTTATTTAGGGTGGCCCCCAGGGCCTAAAGTCGCTTTTCTATCTCTTTATCCCCAGACAGATTTAAATTTCCTGGAAGGCTCCCCAGGCACGGGTGAGGCCATCCATACACTAATTCAAATGGTGAGAAACCTAGCATCCTGGGTGTGCAGTGGGCACACAGGAGGGCTAGGGGTAGCAAATCTGGCCATGGGAGGTTAATCTCCTGATAAAACTTTGCTAAGGTTCCCTTGAGAATGAGATTCATCTGTTCTACTTTCCCTGAGTTTTGGGGCTGATAGGCGGTATGGAATCTCCAGGTGATGTTGAGAGACTTGGTCAAGACCTGTACAATGTCTGCTACAAATGCAGGCCCCTTGTCACTATGGATTGTTTATGGCAGGCCAAACTGGGCCACAATCTCCCACATGAGGACTTTGGCTACTTCCCAGCTTTGTCTGTCCTGGTTGGGGAGGCTTTGACCTATCCAGAGTATATGCATATTATTATTAGGAAATATCTGAACTCCCTGCTTGGCTGCATATTTGTGAAGTCTATTTTTAGATCTTTGAAAAGGGTTACTCTCACCCTCTGGACACCTGGCAGGGGTCACGGTGCAGATCGAGCATTATTTTTAGCACATGTTATGCATGGCTTGCTGGTTGCTTGGCATGGTGATGGTAGCTGGCTGATGTAACAGTGCTTCTTGGGGAGGGCCTCTGATGCAGTTTTTCCTAGATGGGTGAGTTGATGGTATTCCTTGACTAGATACCCTCCCATTGTTGTTGGAATGAAGATGTGCCCTTCTGGCATCACCCACCATCCCTTTTCAGTCAGAGTGGTCCCCTCGGCCATGGCTCATTCTCTTTCCTTTTTAGTGTAACTGGGCAGAGGGACTTTTTTTCTGGGGGTGTTAGGGCCATGGTGAGGGAAGGCGCTCTGTTCATGTCTTTACTGGCTATGGTCCTGGCAGCCTCACTTGCCAGACAATTTCCCTGCACTATGGGGTCGTCTCCTTTCTGGTGTCCTTTATAGTGCAGGAATGCTACTTCTTTTGGAAGCCAGGTGGCTTCGAGGAGTTTTACTATCTTTTCCTTGTTTTTGATAGCTTTTCCTGCAGCGGATAGGAAGCCCCTCTCCTTGTAGATGGCCCCATGCATATGCACAGTAGCAAAGGTGTACCGAGAGTCTGTGGACGTTGACTCGCTTGCCTTCACTGGGGGCAAGGGCTTGGACTAAGGTATATAGTTCAGGCCATTGTGCTGACTACCCAGCTGGTAATGCCTTAGCCTCCATGACTTTAGTGGTATAAACCACTTTTCGGGCACTCTTGTAGGTAACTGCTGCCACCGCTGAACAGTGAGCTCTGGATTCTGTATGGTTTGATCCTGTAGATCTGGACAGATCATGTAGACTTTATCAGTTACTTTGGAGCAGTCATAGTCTGTTTTCCCCTCTTCTGTGGGGTGAAACATTGCTGGGTTTTATGTTTTTACTGTTTTGAGGGTGACCCATGGATTTTCACAGGGGAGCCCTAGGTATTGTGCTAGCCGGGAGTTGGAAAGGAAGTGGTGCCCCTGTGTGTTCATGGGGGACACAACTGCATGAGGGATGGTGACATTAAGTTTTTCTCCAAGGTGAGCTTGTCTGCCTCCTCAATGAGTAGGGCTATGGCTGCTAGCACCCTGAGGTGGCCATCCTGCTGTCATGGAGGCCAGTTTCTTTGACAGATAAGCAGCTGGCCAGTGCTAGGGCCCAACAGTTTGGGTGAGTACCCCGAGCACTATCTTTTTTTATGTAGGGGCCTGATTTGGGGCAAATCCAGGTGGGATGTCTTTAGCCCATACCAAAGGGAAGGCGAACCCGAACTCCGGCAGGCTGCTCGGTTGGGCCTGGGCCCAGAATAGTCTCTATTTTTCTTCCCTTGGTGTCATAACTGGAGAGTCTCTTTTTGCCTTGGGTTTAATTGGAGGCTGGTGTGCCTGGCAGGCTCAAAAGTATTTGAGTTCTAAGCTTGGAGAGTATGTCTCAGCCCAGGAGGGTGATGGGGCAATTAGGTAAAGAAATTTGTGTCAGACCTTGTGGCCCCTGAGTTTACACTGATGAGCCTAGCAAAGGGCTGTTGTATTGCCCATGTCCCAGTGGCCCCAAGAATGGTTGTAGTCCTTTTGCTGGAAGGGGCCACTAAGGAGGTGACGACAGAGTGCTCAGCCCCAGTATCAACCATAAAAGTCACTAGTTGGTTCCCTACTTTTATTTTGACCATGGGCTCATGGGGGCCAAGGAGGAGAGAGCCTGGGCCCCCTTCAGCCCGAGTCTATTTCTGCAAGGCTTATGAGGTCCCCTTCTCGGGATTCTTCCTTGTAGCGCCTGGGCTTCTGAGCCTTTTCCCGGTTGGGATATTCATTTTTTCGGTGCCCCTTTCTTTATGGTAGGCACACTGATCCCTGGCCAAGTGGGGTCTGGGTCTCCCTCCTTTCAGTGGTTGGAGCCTCTCCCTCACAGACCCGCCAACAAGGCCACTCTGAAAACCCTTTCCCAGAATGAATTTTGTCATCTTTGGTAACGTTTCA
Source organism: Taxidea taxus jeffersonii (assembly GCA_003697995.1). NCBI lineage: Eukaryota > Metazoa > Chordata > Mammalia > Carnivora > Mustelidae > Taxidea > Taxidea taxus. The sequence continues at coordinate 199,963 of ML104680.1, read as the reverse complement.
GCTTGATCACAGGAAACTATGACATGACAAGGGAAAGAAAACTTGGTTGAAAGGATGGGCACGAAGAGGACAGGGAGGAGGGCTCTTACAGGTGGGCTCACGTGTTCAGGCACTGAATCTCAGGGTGACCGTCCACATCTCTGGGAAAGTGCTGAGTCCATTGTTGACCAAATCTGTCAGGTTCCAGTTATCTGCTGGATTCTCATGTGAAGGTTTAGACTGAACAGAATTAGTAAGACTCTAGTCACCACAAAGGTGCTACAGCTCATAAACTCAAAAAAGAAGCTGCCTTCACATGGGGAGCTCTCTATGACGGTCTCTGTGCAGATGAGCACAATCAGAGCCAAAATCCCTTGGGTGACCTTGAGGCAGCCAAGCATGCTGCACATGTAGTCGGGATCACAGTGCAGGCCACCAGCCCATGGCATTGGCTCACCAGCTTGGTGGTGGGCTGGTATGGGCTGCTGGTGCCTGAGATCGTGCAAGTGTTTGAGGCCTTGAGCTTGAAGTTGTCCAGCTCTTTGCTGCTCTGCATATTGCCGTCCGGCCCCAGGCCACCTTGCATGGCCAGCCCCTGCTGCTCAGAGCTGGTGGACTTAGCGGGTCCACTGCATCACCATTGTTACCTGCTTGACCACCACATGCCCCCCCACTCCCCCCCACCCCCTGCCAGGGGCTGCAGCTGTGGCTTGTTTGACTGAGGCTTGGTTCCCACCACCTTGGCAGAGGAGAGGGCGGGGTGGGAGCTGGTGCAGCGGGCCGGGTGTCCATCTGCCGGCTGCTCAGTGGCCCTCCATGGCTGGGGCTTCTGTCCGTCTTTTTAGGCTGCTTAGATGAGGTGATTAAGACCCTGGCCTGTCCCTGTCCTTGCAAGCAAATCACACCCAAGGGGGTAGGGTCTGGGCAACTCCTAGCCAGGACTCAATGTATGGAAACTGGTCCGGGTGTCCTGGTTCTCCTGTTACAATTTGCCATACCCAAAGAAACGTTGGGGCATCCAATGTCCCTTTTGAAGGCCATCTGACATTAAAGGTGGGCCATTCTAACTTACATAGGGTTCTTAATTTGCTGGGATGCATCTTAACTCCATAGTCTCCTGAAAACCCCTTTTTGAGTTTTTTGGTCATGGTCTCAAGAACCATAGGTATTGAAGAGCTTCCGCCCGTGATGAACAGAGACTCTTGTTCACTCTATGTGTTCCCTCCCTGCCTTGGTGGTACAAAGGCAAACGAAGGGTGGGTGCCCCTCCAAAGGAGAGACCAATCAGATGCCCGCCTGTCCACCCTCCTGGAGGAGACTTGGGTGCTCCTTAGCCATAGCGAGTCCGTATAAACCCCAGACCGGCACCCCAAAGGGCTCACCATAGACTCTATGAGGTCACCACGGAAGCAGGATGGGGCCTACTCAAGTCTCAAGACTGTGGAGCCCAAACACAAACAGGCCGACCAATTCACTCACTCACGCATTTACACCAAAGTTATTACAGTTCCTCCCCCGCCCCCGCCCCCAAAGTACATGACCTGTGGAATTTCTTTCAGAAATGCCGAAAATTAGGCAGGGCAGGCCTTCTCCCTGAGGACCCCTCATTCCATCCCTGCCCCGCTGTTGCCCCCAAACCAGTGGCAACAATGGGCCAGCATGGTTGTTTCCTGGTCAGGGAACCAAATGTTATGGAAACTAGACTGGATCCTGATGGAAGAACCAAGTGGCACTCGGAGACCTTGGAGGATCAGAGGTTTATTTAAGGCAGTGGGCTCAAAGGAGTAATCTCCCAATGTCTGAGCCCTGAGCACAAAGTGGGTAGTTTATATAGCTTTACTTCAGTATCTGTGCCACTCTTGCACCCTGGGCTGGCAGGGTAGGAGGGAAAACCTGGAATGGCCCTGGGCCAGGACTGGAATTGCCCTTCTGGATTGGTCAGCCACCTTAGAACACAGATTTCCTTTATCACTGCTAGTCAGGGTATCAGGGAAAGTTACCCATTGCTGGATCACTACCCACCCCAAAACTTAGTGGCTTAAAACAACAACAATCCTTTTGTTTATTCATGATTCTGTAATTTGGGAAGGGTTCAGCTGGTATACCTTATCTCTGCTCCACAGTGTGAACTGGGACCAAAGGATCCAGTTCCAAGATGGCTAAGTCTAAGTTGGCCGCTGGCTGTTGGTTTCACATTGGCCTCTCTGCAGAAATGCTTGGGCTTCCTTGCACATGGTGACAGTGTTCTACCAATGAGTATACCAAGAGACGGGAAATAGAAGCTGCCTGTGTTCTTAAGGTCTGGGTCCAGAAACTGGCATGGCATGATATCCTCCATATTTTACTGTTAAGAAGTCAGAAAGCCAAGATTCAAGGGGCTCTTGATGGAAAGTGTCAGAAAGTTTTGGGGCCATGCCTTGAAACCATCACAAAGGCTTCCTGGAGTAGAGGAGTGAACAGCTATAAACACTGAAGATTTGAATGGCACCTGTAAGGTCTTCAGTATTGTTGGAATAGCCTTGGTTGTCTGCAGCACGGCTGAGGCCTTTTTCCGGCTACCCTAAGGAAGCCTCCAGTCAATGGGCATAACAGGCTGGCCAGAGCACTTCCTGTCTCACATTTGCTTCTAGAATGTTGCCTGTTTCATCAACAAGGAGAATCTAGCTCCCTTCCCCTTGAAACTGGATGGACTTGTGACTACCTCAATGAATAGAATGTGGTAGAAGTGATGCTGGGAGATGGCTGAGTCTAGGTCATAAAAGGTAAGGGGACATCCACTTAGTGCTCACTCTCTCTTCTCTCTCTCCAGACACTCACTGATGGAACCGAGGCACCCTGCTGTCAGGAAGCCAGGCCACATGAGGAGGCCACCCATAGGTGTTCCAGCTGACAGCCCAAGATTAAGATCTTAGCATCAGCTATCAGGCATCTAAGTGAGCCAAACTTCTGAGGATTCCAGCCCCCAGCCTTTGAGTCTTCCATTTGAGGCCCTAGACATCAGAGGTACCAGTGACAAACCATCCTCACCATGTTCTCTCTGCATTCCTGACCCATACAACCCATGAGCATAGTAAGTGGTTACTTCACACCAACTTGTGGGTGACTGGGTATGTAGCCATAGGAACTGGCACAGTGGACAAAGTGAAATAGGACAGTGGCCTGCTAGAAAGCGGTTCCATGGGCAGGAGGAGTCTGGTGGACCCCACTAGAGCAGTCTGGCTACTGATGCTGGCTTCCACCAGGTATACATTGCAGAGCAAGGGGAGGTGTTTTGGATGGAAAAATCTGCTTGTGTGAGCCTTCGAGCTGGGGAAGGACCTAGCAGGAGGAAGGCCTGTGGGCTAGAGCACAGCCCTGTGGGGATGGGGTGGGTTGTGCAAGGGGCCACCCTTCATCCTGAGCACTTGGGAGGAGGCCCCTGGGTCAGAGCTGCTTTCAGGTGAGGAGGCAGGCAGATGAATGAGGCCACTGGTCAGGCCCAGGAAGTAAGGATGAGGCCTCTGCTGTGGCAGGGCGTGGGCAAGAGGGCCAACCTCGCCATGGGATGGGTGAGGACCAGAGGCTGTGCGGGATCTAGGGGTTCCTGCCTGTTGTGGGACTAGGACCAGAAGCTGAGGTGGCCTGAGGTGGGGATTCCCACATTGAGGGATAAGGGTGCCACTGGAAGGGCAGTGTATGGTACACTCCTTTTGCAGCATGGCCTTTGCTAGCTGTCCTTCCTCTGGGACAGATCCCCTGGGGAGGGGACATCTACTGCAGTCCTTTTCCCTCTTCACTTATACCCTGTGACATATCTCTTTATTCCTCTGAGACTGAGAGACCCAGAAGAGCTCCCACTGCTGGGGGCTTCCTCAACTGCGGCTGCAATGAGGTCAGGCCCTCAGGAGCCTGTTGGGCTTCCCCCAGCCAGGTACATTCTGGCCAGACCTGAACGATGGACAGCACGTGTCTGGGGGAAAGGCAGCCTGCATGGTGGCTGTAAGTATACCCTCTGCTCTGATCCTAGCTCCTGGCACCTACTGACAGGAAGGGGGATGCCCTCACTCATAGCAGCAGGAGGATGGCTGGCATGCTGGGCCTAGCTTATTGGTCTCCCTTTGGAGCCTTCTGGAGCCTCCCCAGCCGGAGGCCTTCCCTGGGCTCCCTTGGTCCCGAAACCGTTTCTGGAGTACAGACATGGGTCTCTACCTACCGCCTTGCCTGGCAATCTGGGGACCCTGGTGTGTCCCAGCATCCATGCAGCCTCATACTCTGAGGGCGTTGGGTTGAGTCTGCTGAGGGAACAGTGGGCTGATGCTGGATGGATTCTCTGGGTCAGCGAGTCAATGATCTGTGCCTCCACGGTCTGTCACCTTTCTGTGAGAAGGGTCCTTTCTCTCACAACAGATGTGCCTCTCAGAGTGCAGACATTTCTGGTGACGTGTACATATTCTTAAGAGGCAAAGAATGCTGTCTATGACAGAGGCAAGTTACAAAATGAAAACGAAGCTGTCCACAGCCCCTCTAATGGCCTTGCCTGCCACGGGGAATAGTCACGGCAGGGGGCAGGGTACTTGGGAACTCGGTGGGCCAGGGAGCAGCAGCTCACTCATTGGCTGCCCCAGCCCTGGATGGGACTGCTGAGACAGTTCCTCTGCACAGCCGTCTGCAAGGACAGAAGACCCACCTTTTCCTGGTCGCCCATCGGCCTGGCTGAGGGGGAGCCAGGGGCATGAATTCTGTCTGCAGAAGGGCCTTAGAAGGAAGATGTGTCAGTCTGATTCCCCCAGAAGCCGGCCCTGAGGTAAGTTGAAGAGTCGCTGGTTTCTGTGCGAGGAGCAAACACCATCCAGGGGTGGGGAAGGGGCTCAGGAGAGGGAAGGCAATCAGCACCTGCACTTAAGCCTGCAGGGAAGCCCCCCACCCCACACTCACCTCTCCTCAGGGAGAGATGCAGGGCCAGCAGGAGGAGGATCCAGCAACCCAGGGGCTGTCTTCCCAAGGGCTACGCATGAGGTGCCAATCACACCTGCTCCACAGTCTCTGCTCCCGGCGGCCAGTGAGGGAAGCCAGTGTGCGTGGTCGTCACGGGACAGGGGAAGCAGGGTCACCACCACCAGCAGCATTAGCCAGCTGAGTGCGCCAGGCCCTCCAACCTTTTCATGGCAGAACAGGTGGGTAATAAAGTCCCTTGGAGGCTAAGGGCTGTGACACATGGGAGGGAAAGCCCCTTGTTGGCTGGGGATGGGTCCAGGCACAAATTCTGGCAGTGGCACAAAGGCACCACTGGCCTCATAGTTCTACCTAAGCCATATAGATCCCCCTTACCTTTCCTAGTTTGTCATTTAAGATTTGGAGTGTACTCTGCACTGTGGCCCTCATCAAATCCAATGTCAGCTGGGTGTATGTTACCAGGGAAAACCTGGTGTGTGTGCGTTTAAGGGGGGGGGTGGAGGAGAGAGGGTGGCAAGCTGTTGGGGCCTTGCCCACAACTGGCTTCTTGGACCAGTAGTCCAAGAAGTGGGGTCCAAACTGGGGAAGAAGGGACCAAAAGAGTTAGGTGTTAGCCCTAGGTCACTGCCTCATGTGGTGACATGGGTGAGGCTGGGTGGAGGTCCCCACTGGCCGTGCCCCGGACAGGTCTTCACTGGGTCAGGCCTGCTCAGCACTGATCCCCGCCTGGAAAAAGTCAAGCTACATTCCAGTTTCACATTAGTCTTTTATTATTACCATATTGAATGGGATCACTTTGCTAAAAGGAGAGGTCATTTCTTAAATCAGTATGAGTTACAGCATAAAGATGAATGAGAACAAAGCAATAGGATATAAATGGCACAACCTGATATTCCATAAGTCAAATGAATTGTGCCATCATGAGACAAATTATTATGACAACTTTTACATCAAAGTGGTCTCAAGCCTGTTTACAGGAACTTTTTATTTCTTTTTAATACTATAAAAAGAGAGCTTTTGAAAGTTAACACAGGGAAGCAATAATGGCCTGTGAGAAGGAAGCCCAGCTTGCCAGGTGCTGTCCTTGTTCATCCTGGCCTCCTCTCCCCACCCTGTGACCCCACAGTGTCCCTGCTCTGGACACTCAGGGGCGGGGCCAGGTGTGTACCTGCAGGGGAGGGGGTGGAATGAATGGCCTGATGGGCCTCCATGGGACAGCTACCCTGAGGGCCTGTGTGTACCTTCCCCCCTCCCACTCGGTTCTATAATGACCCCACGGCAGCTTCTGAAAGAAACAAAATAAAAACAAAAATAGGAAATCTGAGTTGACTCTGACAGCTTATCTGTCCTTAGCAGACCATATAACTGCCACTGAGCTTTATGTCTGCTCCTTGTCTCTGACAAAGTGGAGGCATCATTCGTGTTCATGGTGGGCAATCAGACCCGACCGGTGCACAGGGCTGAACTCAGATGCAGAGAAGGCAACGCCCAGGGAGGCCTTGGTTTATTTTTAGTCACGCTCATTTTGCAGTGATATTATCTCTTACAGACTGCAGGTAGCAGTGAGCATTAGAAGATCAACTTTGGAAAAATCATTCAGTATAATTAAATGTTTAAAGTGTTTTATGACCCCTTGGCATATACAAAAGGTAAGGCAAAGTCATAATGATTTTCTTTCTCTAATCTGTAGCTCTCATACACCATGTAGAAGTAAATTTTAACTCAAATCTCCAAATGATAACAGAGGAATGCATGACACACAGGTATCTGATTAAAAACTGGATGACAACAAAAATTCATCTAAGCTTTATATATATAAAATATATTTAACTGCTAATAATCAAAACATGAGAGGGCTCCACTGATTATATTTGTTAAAGGAAAACAAAAAGATTTCAAATATTCAGGACTTTAAAAAATGTGCACTTAAACATAAGCACTTGATAAAATAATAAAAAAGAACACACTCTTTAACAGCACTATAACTAATAAAAATGCGAACAATGCTCAACTATGAAGAATAAAAACAAGTCACTTGAAAAGATTAAGAGAGTAATAACAACCATCAAACCCCACAGACTATGGGAATTTGAGGGTGGCACTGCCCACCTCCTACTCCCCCACCCTTGTGTTGCTTTCTTCCAAGGAGGGAGCGGCTCACTGGGGACCACAGAAGCAACGCCTCTTGAGAGACCCCTTCGGTTCTCACGTGGCACCAATATGGAAGCACAGAATGGAGGACCCGCCCCTTATGTGCTGGAGGGCTGGGAGTTTTCGAGGACCACTGACCACCCAGCCAACTGCAGGCAAGGAGCCTAGAGCCTTGTCGGGGAGGTGGGTGTTCTGGTGGCCACTGTGGGCCCAGTGACATTGGACTATCAGGACTCTAGCTCTCAGGGCAAAGCAGGTGACCAGGACCCACTGCCAGGGACAAACATCTCCATGGCCCTTTCCACTTGTGTCTTGGGAGCCCTGGTGGGGACAGCCCCATACTTAGAACTGAAAACACTGATAACACCCAGACCAGGTCCTCTGAGGGAAAAATAATGGCAACCGTGCGCAGTTGCAAGGCCAGTCACTGCATGTGGATCTTGGGCGCATACAAAGTGTGGTCAAGGTGACCCACGCCAGGCAGTAACTTACCCCATGAGTCACAGCCAGGGGCTGCTGAGCAGCACTCCCCGGGGGAGCCGGAGAGCTCATCAGCTTGACTCTGAGTAAGCACAGAAGGCCCCGCAACCCTGTCACCTGAGCAAAAGCAGACTTGGTGTTCCTCTCCCACGCTCACGTGTTCACAGGTTCTCCTTTTAGAGTCTGAGCACAAACCGCAGAGCTATCTGGAGCCCTCTGCAGTAGCTGACTCCCAGTCATCACTGCTTTCTTGGAGAGCACGTGGGGAATCAGGTCGCTGTCACACAGTGTGTAGAGAAACACAAGGTGAGCAGCTGAAAGGACGGTAAACGGCCTCTAGTCTTTCACACTTTTAGCTTTTCACTGGCTCGCATGAAAGCTTCCACCACCCAGAAGCCTTGCCCTCCTCTGAGGGGAAGGCCTGCAGGGCAGACACTGCAGCTATCCTGTTAGAAGTCCTGCTTACACAAAGGACAGGGAAAGGGGCCTCTCCGAGGCCTTTCTTCTTAAGGAGAGAAACAGCTCATGTGATGCTTTCTGCCCAGCAAGATTCCACAGGCTGCCAGTTGGAAAGGGGAAATCTCTATTGTGTGCCAAAGCCCAGGAAGCTGGTCCCGCCCCGGCGGTAGTGGCTTGGACTCAGTGCACAACTGACCCTGGGCCCTGCAGCTCCTCTGCCCTCCCGGCGAGGGACAGGCTGTGCACAAGTCCCTGACGTATTCCTGACGTCTGGAGCTTTCTGTGGGAAGCCCTGCTCCCCTAGAAGGGACTCCAGGCCTAATACCCGGTGACTGCTACTTTAAGGCTAATGGGAGGTCCTGACTGCGGATGGGAATGAGCTTGGGTTTTTCCCTTTACTTCTGACAGGTTGACAGGTATTTTCCAGCGCTGAAACTAGAGAAACTATACCAGGAAACAGACTATCTGAGAGATGTCTGTTCCACAGTCAGGATCACATTTTCCAGCTCAAGGAAGTAATATTCTTATGACTTCTGAAATCAGTGCAGCAAAGTCTGGCTTAATGCGACCTTGTTTTCTGGTCGTGAAAGATTCTAAAGGGGGAAATACAATCGTCTGAGGAGGAACAGTGATGGCCAGAGTTGATCTGGCCTGAGGTTTGGAAACGTACTCTTTAACAAATGAAAAAAATCTAAGTTTCTAAAGGTCACTGTAACTTTCTGAGAGGTCAGTGATGGGTTTTTTTTCAGCCTGGAATCCACCAGTTCTAGTCCATTCTGTTATATTTGGCTCTGCTGTATGGCTTCCTAAAGGAGGAATTAAATTGGCTGAGAGAGAGATTTCCAGAAAGCCTTCTTGATATCAATTTTCCTATGCCTGATGCTCCAAGGGAGATAAGATTTGAAACCAACTCTTCCTTCTTCTAGTTATAATTAATGGAGTTGCCACACCTAATGGCTGGGGAGAAGGGGATAGAGGAAAAAGGGTTCGAATTGTGGTTTAGTTTCCTTTTGACATCAAGATACTGAATACTCAACCCCGGTCTACCTCAGAGCGAAGGTGGAGTGGGATAGGGCCCTGAAAACCCTGTCTGCATTTTGGGGAACATCTGTCTGTGTGCTCTGTGGCCATCTGCCCCTCTCTAGAGGGTTCCAATGGGTTGCACTAAGGCCACAGGCATGCTGGGAAAGAAGTGTTGGTTTCAGAGGGGTCTCCACTGGGGAAGCCTCAGCTGGGCCCAGAGGCTGCTGAGGGGGGTGGCCAGTCCCCAAGAAGGAGGCCAGGGGCACTGTAGTCAGATGTCCAGGGGGCTCACAATGGTAAAGCCAGAGTCCTTGCTGTTGTTGCTGCTGTCCTCATCAGGGCTGGAACTGGGGTTGCTGGAGGAAGCCGAGGCAGGGCCCATCAGAGGGTCAGAGAACACCAGAGGGGAGCGGGCCAGGGGCTCACTTCTCCCAGAGGTGCTTCGGAGGGTGCGAAGAGGCTGGGCCTGGCCTGAGAAGGACCCCTTGGCGCTGCCTCCCTCGTCGTCTTTGGAGACCAGGATGAAGTCATCTGCGCTCCCTCTGTCCATGCTCCCTGGTGTTTCTGAAGAGGCCTGTGAGGTATAGTCAGGAGTATAGGTGGGTGAGAGAAGACTCCAGTGAAACAGAACTAAGCTGAAGCCCAGTGAGCTGGGAGAGCCTCCCAGAAGTTTAGGCCCTGTGCTCTTCCTTGGAAAGATGTGCGGTCTGGCCCTGCTTCCCTGAAGCCCAGCACTTCCAGGTGGTGTGGGGCCAGTTCCTCTGAGGCTTGCTGCTGAGTTCCCAGGGCAATAAAGTAAGCCTCCTGCTGGGTAAGTTACGAGAGGCCGGCTCAGGAGGGAGGCAGCAGGCTGGAGTCCCTACCAGCTTCACGTGGCATGCTGCCATGCATACCACCCATCTTTCTTGGGCTTTTGTGTTCTCACCTGTGACGTGAGGACAAGGACAGCATCTCTGACCCAGGGTGTGGTCACCATGCATAGAGATAATGTGCATGGACGTGCACTGCACAGGACTGGCTCCCTAATGTTAGCCCAGACCTGGAGTGATTTTACTACCTGTTTAACGAAGAGCTTCTGGAAGGCCCAGGGTGTGTGTCTCCTAACCAGCTCAGCCCAGGTGTGCACTTAGGGGCCCCCTGGGACAATGGTGGTAAACGTGAAAACCAGGAAGTGCAGCTGTAAAGTATACGGCAAAAAGCATAAAGACAGAATGGCTTTATTCTATAGTTATTTCCCTTTCGTTTTAAGGAATTATGAGTAGCATTTAACTAAAAAAAGCTGACATCCATGAACCCCAGTAGAGGTTTTGGGTTAAACCCAGAGAAGCTCCTGCCTTCCCTGGGGCAGATGTAAAGCTACTGTCTACCCAAGGATGTTCCAAAGCCACCCTGACAGAAAACATGCTGATGTAAGTGGACGTCGTGCCCACGTCTGCTCAACCTCCCTCCCTGTCTGCTCTCTCACAGCGTGGGTGGGGGGTGGGAACTGGCGCCCAGGTCTGAAATCTGACGAGATGTAAAGACCCCCTTGGCCGGAAGTACCCTCTGGGTCCTCTAGCCCCCAGATTGGTATGGACTAGGCCCCCTGTGGACAGAGCCTGGACAGGCAGCTGGCAACACTTCCAGAGGAAATCTGGGCTTGTCTCTCAGAACTACATGTACTTGGTGACAAGGGGGTGGGGGCTGAGTGGCTAAATAATGGCTCAGGTGCCTCCATCCTCTGACCATTCATTCATCTTTAAGATCTTCAACTGGAAGAAGAGCAAGAGAATTAGCCTGAAGATGATGGTGCTAAAGCAACAGGCCTTGAAGTGCCTCGTCTCAAGTTTTAAAGCTGCTTACATTCCAGCAACACATTAATTCTTACAAAACTGAGAGACGAAGGCACACAGGCAGAAGAGGAGGCAATTACTGGCACCAGGACAGTTTGGGAGAGAAAGACCATCCCGCCATAAGGTGCACACAGGGCTGTGTCAGCCTTGCAGAGCCTGAAACGGACGTGTGTGTGGCCTGTCCTCCCCTGCATTTGCACGTGGGGTGCAGGTAAGGCTGGGCAGGACCTCAACTTCAAACTTCTACCTCCAAAGTGTGGCCGCAGTTCACATGACCATTGTCTTGAACTGTTAACCGTGAAACCCTTGATTTCTGACTTCACACAGGGTCTGGGGCTGGAGTGCTGCTTGGTAGAGCTTATCTGAGAAAATGAAAATAGCACGTATAGCAGGCCCCATTTTCAGAGGAGCGTCTCTACTACAGAAATACCGTGATAAGCTATTCACCTTTAGCTTAGAGTGAACACATTAAAGATGCCGAAGAAGAGAAATATGTTATAAAGCCTGTGCCTGGAAGTGAAGGTGGTTCCTACCATCACTAATTATCTGGCACATTTCTGGGAAACTAGGGAAGGCGAATATTATAAATGGTGGGTAACCTTCCATTCCCCATTCCCAGATAAAATCAAGGGCTGACTCAGACAAAGCCCAGTACAGCTGGCAGGGCCTGGAAAACCCCCTTCTTTTCATACCCCTCCTCACCTCTATATTGCAGATTACACAATGATGCCCAGATCAGAGGCCTGGTGGCTTGGCCAACGTCCCAAAGCAAATGAAAAGATCTCTTCATCCCTCTTCTGGACTTCCACTTAGAACTTTTTCCTAGGCACAAAGATGTCTTCCTTCTGGATTTCCATACAACCTTATCTGCTACCTGGTTCTGTTTATGTCATTTACAAAAACTTTGGTAATTCCTAGGTCAATTCTCTTTGCCAAACACAGACATGTACTATACAGTTAAAGAAGTTTTTCGACCTGTCAGTCCTGCCTAAAACTGGCCAAGCCCTCCACAATATATAACACCCCTCCCTCAACCCTGCTGTTCACCCGCCTCATTTCTTACCTTTTGTTTAGGGTCATGGAAGGTGGAAGCTGGTGAGCCCAGCTACAGACCAGCTGTTCAGCAGATATGTTCTAGATAGGTGGAAGTGTTCTCTTTCTATGCTAATACAGTAGCACCCAGCTGCATGTGGTTACCAAGCATTTGAAAGGTGGCTAGTGTGATGGAGGAATTGTATTTTAAACTTAATTCTATTGAATCTTAATGAGTTTAAATTTAATTTTAAATAGATATGTGGCTAGTGCCTACTATATTTAGACAATGCAGCTATAGACCATACAGGTAAAAATAGGGGCCCCAAGCACCACTGAGGCACATGAAAGGAGCTGGTTAATAATGAATCCAGGGGTCCTGCAAGGTCCTGCCTGCCACTGGCATAGATTTGAGTCAAGTTTACCAAAAACCTCCCAGAGTAGTATGTGAAGGACAGACTCTGGGAGGGAGAGACAGAATGTGGCTGTCTTTACGGAATACAATTGTGCACCTGCCATTTTCGGAGCTGGAGAGATGATTTATGAATCAAATGCAAAGAACAATATTAGCCATATCCCCATCAACCACTGGGGAGTGGGGCATGCGCATGCCCACAAAGGAAGAGCTCTACTGAAGTTTCTGACAGGAAAGGACACTGGCACGGAGACCCTGAGCCACCTGCCCCAAGGGGGGGGGGTCAGCCCAGTCCTCTGCACTATCCTTCACACATACTTTAGCGCTAAACCAAGAAAGCAAAGGCATTCCTAAGTTAGGGAACTGTGGCACAACCTACCCCAGCACTAGCACTGCCTAGTACTGCCCTCCCCCCTAGTCTCGGGTCCTCTGTTTAATTGGAAGCTTGTGAGCAGGGGCTACATCCCATAACCCCGAACACACAGTGCCTGGGAGAGTAGGCCCTCAGCTCACATTTGGGAGGCAGGAGGGGAAAAGTCTTCAGAACTCCCACTTGGCACATATGTTCCTGACCAGAGCTAGCCCCCAGCCCCATCCCTGTCCCCATAAGCAGTGAGAAAGTAAGTCAGCCAGTTCCAAGCCCTGACTGCCACCCAAGGCTTGGGACAGACTCCTAAGCAAAGATGTTGGGTCAGAACTTCCTGCCCGGGTGGAGGTGGGGGGGTCCCTGCATGAGTCTAGTCCAGATTCCCACAAGGCCTCTGATACTCGCTTTCTGTGGCACTTGCTGCTTCATCTGGGACTTCACTTGCCTGTCCTCCCCTGAAGACGTGAGGAGAGCACTGCTTCCCTATTTTTCCCTTCCTCAGGTAAAACCTCTTTCAGGAAGGTGGGTTTTTATAAACTGTTAATACCCTTGGGGAAGAAGCCCTGGCAGGAATGAGAAAGAAAAAACCCTACAATTTGCCCCTTTCCCACTTTTCTCCTTAACTCTACAGAGGAACAGAGGCACAGAAGGCAACAGTGGGGTATCTGGGCACAGAACGGATTGGCGGTGTTTTAAAAGCACAAGCAGATGAAAAAGGCCTCTTGGATGCTGCTCAGGAGTGTGGCACTACCAGCACTGGGACGTATCCTAGCTCATGTCACCAGCGTCACACGGCTAGCACACAGAGCAGGCACAGGGGGGTCTGCGGGGGCAACAGGTAGTTCTTATAAATGCGGGAACTGGGAAAAACAAGGGCGAAGTATAATCAAGAAGCTTTAAATGTAGCAAATTCATTAGTGTTTTTGAAAGGTCTTTTTCAGTATTACTTTTATACATTCAACTATAAAAAAAAATCGCGCTCAATTTTAGAATAAAATTGTCAATTAAAAATGGTTTGGGGGGGTGAGTCTAAGCTCAACAATATTTGAATAAAGCAATGATTATTGAAAAATTAAACATCAGTTTAGGAAGGAGAATCTGGAGGAACCAATCAAATCAAACTTGCAACGTTAACGCTGTATCCATGTGGCCAAAGATGCAGACTAATGGCTCCATGAAAACTTCCCTTTAAAGCTGGACAAAATTAACCACAGAAAGTTCTCTCTTCTTGAAGAGTACTCTTGGCAGGGATACCCTTAAAAAGTAATTCCCATTCTAAAATATTTTGTTTTTTTAAATAATAATAATTTATAAGCATCTGGATGCTAGTTTGAGAAAGAGCCTTAGATGAGATTTTGCTAATGTGCATTTTTCGTAAGCCATTAAAAAATATATTATTAGGGATTTTTAGTCCTATCAGATAAAGCGTAGTGAAGAAGCACGGTGGGGCTGGAGGCTTGCTGGGTTGGGACAGGAGGTCTGAAAACACCATGCCTGGTGAGCCTGTGTTCCTCCTGGGCCTTCACTGTCTCGCTGGTAAAAGAAACAGGACTTAGCCCACAAGGAAGTTCCTGGATCCTTTTTCACTGGAAAAATCTGTGGGTCCATGTTAGATTAAATTACACACAATGTCAACACCTCCAGAGCAGGGGGCAGCAAACTATGGCCCATTAGCCAAATCTGGTCTGTGGGCTCTTCCCCTAGGCTGTCAAGCTGAGAATGGCTTATACATTTCTAAAGGTTGTAAAAACAAACACATCAAATACAAAACCAACTATGAGACACAGACCATATATGGCTCACGAATCCTAAGATATTTACCATCTGATCCTTTATGGAGAAAGTTTGCTGACCTCATTCCCTTAGAGGACGGACATTAATGAGAAGAAGCCCTTCTCTCCAGAGAAAAAGGTAGCCCAGAGAAGGCCACTGAGGACAGCACCAGGAAAGCACCTCCTGTGCTAATGGGGACTGGAGGCATTAGTGGGAGGCACCCAACCCAAAGCTGTGTACAGGAGTGGGTTCCGAAGGCCACACAACAGGACTAGCAGGAGGTTCAGGCTAACGCTGCTGCATACAGGTCTGTAGGTTGTACACGGCAATACTCTAGGAGAGAATGGTCTCCTGTGGGGCACTGGAGCATGCAATTTGCCTGGCTACAGAGCACCTCTGGTTCAGCCACCTGTGGTATTTTATAGTTGAACTTTGCACATGGTAATGTGAAATGACTTTGGGAAGGTTTCGTTATTCATAACTTTTAAGACCTTATGTGAATGTGTCCTCAACAAGTTACTGTGACATTGTTCACCAGAGCTCTTATACCTGCTTGGTGGCCCCAGGCATTTGGTCGCTTTGGTCTTGGCCTTGGCCACTGGAGCAGTAGTGGTCATCTGAGATGGTGATCTGCTCATTCTCCTCAGCTTCCAGCTGACTCTGGTTGAAACGCAGGGAGCCTTTTAGAATGTCTTTGATCTAGTTTTCAAAAAGGAAGAAAATAAGTGACAGAGACCAATGAGTTTGTTTTGCAATACTAGCTAAACCTCTTAACATTTAAGCTAGACTTACCACTGACCATTTTTTAATAGTATGGATATGAATATATTCCCATAAGAAAGGAATAACAGAAAAAAAATCCAGCTCTATCAAAGCCATGGACTTACTAACGACCGCGGAAAATTTCAAAGTCTTGATGGCCAGGTTCTCGCAGGGTGAGCCCTGGGCGTCACATCCTGGGCAGTTCTCTTATAGCAGGAAGTACCGTTTGCTTACCTACCCAGCCCCACCGAACAGCTCTTAGCTACCAAAGCAGCTGCACCCTCACTGAGCTGTTAAGAACACAGGGAGACATGTGAGAGCAGCACATTCTTTTCATTAACATGTATGTTCCACGCAGCCCTCCAAGGGTTGGGGAAACGTGGTCCTTGTGGGTCTGGGGCCTGTCAGGGGTTCAGGGTGGGGGTTATTACTTGTGCTCCAAGGACAGCATGGATTTATGGATGAAGAACTGAACCTGCTGCTGGGCCACACAATACCGGTTCTGGGTGAGGAGCAAACAGAATGGCTTTGGTAAGAGGAAGAAGCAAGGGTGGGGACAGAAAACTAGCTTGGGCTGCAAGCTTGTCAGACAGAATCGCTAGTAGGAGCAAGAGGTGTGAGGAGCTGGGGAGTCAGGATGGGCTCCGCCCAGGCTAACACCACAGTATGCTGTGCCACAGAGTGCCCTGCCTGACAGGCACGAGGATGGCCAGTGGCTCTCAAAGTCAGATCAAAGGGACATACCTGTTTTAATCCTGCCAAAGAAACCAGAATTTGATCTTCTTTTTCCAAATTTTCTTGTAATATCACATCTTGAATATTTACTGAAAATAGAAGAATGACATTTTATAACTAATGCTCTGAGTGTAACTTATCTGCCAGCCACACCATAACTTGCTTGGAAATTTTTCCGTCCAATTCCATGGCAAATATTTCACCAAGGATGCTCTGCCCAGCTGCGGATGGGGTGGATGTGGAGGACAGCAGAGGGGAGCACTGAGCCCAGCATGTACAACCTTCCCACCAAGGTGACACAAACACATTCTTGCAATGACAGATGGGTCTTCACTTCCACTGGGAGACCTGGGCACCTCCTGCCAACCTCTGCTGTGAATGGCCCAGAGCATGCAGCCAGCTCCTGGAGGAGGTGTTTCAGCCTGTGCTTCCTACACCATCGCATGGTTGAGTGATGTTAACTCACCTCCCTCTCTGAAGACCAGGCCCTCCCAGGTGACTGAAGTTAATAAAGATACCATCTTTAAAGATTTAAACAGTAAAGCATGCTGTCAGTTCAACAAAATGGTAAGAATAATGGGACAAACTCACGGCACTACAGGTGCCATTAGACAACAATGCCTAAGGAGTCAGCCTGACATCACCTGGGGTCTTCACAGGAGTTATTTCTCTACGTCCTCCAGGAGGCTCACCCTTCCAGTGAGAAGTCCTCCTTCCAGGCCTGATCTGAGGGATCCAGCAATCAGCTGTGATCGCCAGGCTCAGCACTGCACTGAGCTGCCCACCAGTAGGTCCAATACTCAGTGGTCCTCAGCACTCCCCCACTGCGCCTGAGGGAGGCACTTAGCCCACTTAGGGGTGGGGCCTACCAATCTCGGACTCTCAGGGGAGCTCAGGGGGAGGAGGCAGAGCCCTCTCCCCACCCCAGGGCTGGGCAAGAGAATGCACTGGTGCGGGTGACTAAAACACACTTTGAAAAAGATACCTCTATGCACACCGATTGCATAATCACTATAATAAGTGCCCTTACCCTCCATTAACACCTGCTTTCTGATTTTGTGGCCTTAAAGCACACCTAGGTCCTGACCCCGGAGTCCTGGGATCGAGCCCTGCATCAGGCTCCCTGCTCAGGGGGATGTCTGCTTCTTTCTCTGCCTGTTGGTCTCCCTACTTTGCTCTCTCTCACTCTTGCTCTATCTTTGGGAAAACAAACAAAAACTTCCTGCCCCATGCTTAGTCATTCACTCAGTAGAGCTGTCCCAGTCTCAACTGGGGACTCCTCAGTTCCATGCCCGGTCCCCTTCAGCCACCAGTGATGTATCACTCCCGGTTGCTTACCCCCTGCCCTGCTGGTGACAGCGACAGGGCCGGCCTACTGTTCTCCTGGCCTGCAGGCTCTGGGCCCGCATCCGTGAAGACTGACTCCTCCTCATCGTTCAGCTCTGGTCCCTCCCATGTCACCTCCTCAGAACAGCCTTCCTGCTCATCCAAACTAAGGGAGGCCGGGTCACCCTCTGGTCTCTGGTCTCTTGTCTCGGCATTTCTGTTCCTATTTCACTGTTTCACTAGGCGCTTGTCACAAGCTGGCATTATCACATGCATTTGCTGGCTTGCATGTTGTCCATCTACCTCAACAGGATATAAGCTCTGAGACTGTCTGGTTCAGGGCTCTACTTTCAGCCCTTAGAATGAGGCTTGCCACATTTCAGATACACAATTAAGTACTGACTGAGCAAATGTGGCAAAACACTCTTGGAAGTTGCATTTCAAAATACTGCTATGCTAAATATTTCCAAAAGTATCTCCAGTGAAGGAAAAGGCAAAGACTGATACCATCAACATGAGCCTGGCCGGACAGTTTGTCAGAATCTTCAATGACAGTAAGTCTCTAAACCACGCCGACAAGTCCTCTCACATACCATAGAAGAAAAACAGCAGCTTTGATTTACTCAGAAAATGTGACTGTAGTTTCTGGCTAATAATAAAGGCCTGCTTCAAAACAAGAAAGCAAGATGAATGGGAATGGAATAACAGATACAATTAGAGAGGGAATGTTTTTGGTTTCCTTAAAAGCCTGTAACAATTTGTTCTCTCTCAACAAAAAAACAACACAGAATCCACTCAACGAGACACAAAGGACAGCCAACTGGAGGGGACTGACAAGAACCAGTTACATAGGCCTTTCAGAGGATTGAAAAGGTTGCTTTTGTTTTTGTGACTGCCAGGGTTTTTAGGGCAGAGGTCTGAGGGTCTAAGGGCTGCCTGGAGCAGCGTGACACATAGCAGTTGGCTAGTTTGGCGGGGTGCTGAGTTCTGCCCTCCTGAGCGACAAGGTGGGGCAGATTTCCCAACTTCTGCTGTGTAAGCGGGGGCAGCAGGGGAAGAGCTCCTGGGGCCTGAAAGGACACTCAGCTAATGGATGCAGGAACACCTGGATGTCTGGAAGAAGCATGGGGGGTGCTTCTTGGGTCCAAGGAGCCAATGGAGAAGAGGCCACTGGAGGCCATACGCAGCAAATTAGGGGGCCGGGCCAAATGGGGAATGCTGTCCTGACTCTATCTGTAGCTCCTGCCTGTCCCTCTGATAGTCTGCTGTGCGACATATCCCCAAGCCAAAGGTTTGGCCAAATTGCCTGGCTCCTGCCTCCAGTTTAATATGGGGCCCATGGTCAACAGCAACAAGGACTGAAGGCCTTTAGGATCATAGGCTACAGGCTAACAAGGCAGTCAGTCAGGGGCTCCAGTGGCCACCAAAGCCCATAACTATGCAGGGTAGAGCTCTCCTCTGAGGCCGTTCCTCAAATACCAAGAGACATATGAGCCGTCCTGGCCCCCTGACACCATCCTGGCAGGGAGAAGAGACAAAGTGAAGAAACCCTAACTGTGGGCATTTGTTCAAATGGGATGGTTAACTTGTAAGAGACCAGGCTGCCTTTAATTGACAAGTTTAAGCCCTGGACTGCTGTTGGTGGAAATGGAACTTCAGAGTGAGATTTCTGTGTACCCGAGTTTAAATATATGATTCAGTATCCCACCAGGGAAGTGCCAGTGTCTCCCTGAGAGCTTACAAAATCATTGGCCACTTTGCCTGAAAATCCCAGGAAGCAAGTCACCCCAGTGTCCTCTCTTGGATGCCACAAACCCCTACTTGAGTAGTGGTGGTGATGAAGGTGGAAGACATGACTGTACTGGCAAGCTGGAACAAGAGAAGCCTCTTGACAGGCCTAAGTGGGAGTAATGCTCCATGATCTAAAGTCACACTCGATCAGAGCATGAAGAGCCAACAAGCTTAGAAGCTCACTGCTATACTGTCTCCTGGGTTTAGAGGTGGGGCCACCCCAGCTCCACCTTCCATTCCTTCCCCATCAACATGTCCCAGATCTCATTCAGGGCAACACCACACGCACCTTCCTTCACAGCCAAGGCTGGTCATGTGACAAAGCTCTGGTCAGTGAGGTGTAAGAAAAGTCCCTGGATGGAGCTTCTGGAAAGCTCCGCACTGGATCTGACTCAGTTTGTGCCTTTTTGGACCTTTACACTTCCTACTTTTGCTACCTGAAATGCTGGCAGGTGCTCCGCAAGTCATCTTGAAAGTATGTTGATGAGGATCCCAGCTTGAGGACTGTGGGCAGGAAACCAGAGGGAGCCTAGGGCACTGGGCACATCATGGAGCTGCTACCCTTGCTTGGACTGCCCACCTTCCGGCTTCTTTTAGTTATTAAACCAACAAAAAATTCCTTATTTGTTTATTCTACTGCTTTTTGGGCTTATGTTTGTGTCCAAATTTCCCTTTTTTAATAAGGACACCAGTCACTGGATTAACTAAGTACAACCTTGTCCCAACTTGATTATATTTGTAAAGACCCTATTTGCAAATAAGGTCACATTCACAAGTTCCAGGTGGACATGAAATGGCAAGGTGGGGAGGGTGGGAGATGGAGAACACTATTCGACCCAGTACAGGAGCCAAACTGCTTCACTGTTCACAGGATACAGACCATCAACAACTCTAACGAAAGGGGACTGAGACAGCCCCATCACTCCTCTCCTGCTTGCAGAGTCCAATCTCAAGTTCCAGGCCACTTCTGGCCTGCTGTGCAATGTGGCTGGCCAAGAGTACACCCAGGGAGGGAGAAGAGCCCAGAGCCTCAGCATTGTCAGTGGTAGACCCTTACCCAGAATTTTTAGCCTTATTTATTTATTATTTATTTATTTATTTATTTATTTGTCAGAGAGAGAGAGAAAGGGAGCGAGCACAGGCAGACAGAGTGGCAGGCAGAGGCAGAGGGAGAAGCAGGCTCCCTGCCGAGCAAGGAGCCCAATGTGGGACTCGATCCCAGGACGCTGGGATCATGACCTGAGCCGAAGGCAGCTGCTTAACCAACTGAGCCACCCAGGCGTCCCCTTTAGCCTTATTTTTAAGACAAGATCAAAGATCACCTTTCAGAATCTGAGGGAAACCAGGACCTTCTGTCCCCAAAACCCACATTATCTATATAATGTTCATTTACTTTTAAGGACAAATCTCTGTTATAATCAACTAAGCTGCCTAGTCTCATTTTAAGAAATCCAGCATATAGAAATCAAATTAAAACAAAACGGCACTTGTGGAGGCTGTTAAATGTTTTGAATATAAGAATTCTGACTTTGCTAACAAAGTACTGGCCATGTAAATTGTTTGCCTAATCAGTTCAACTATATATTGATTTAAGGCATTTATGGACATTCTACTAATATATAAATTTTCAGTAACAAGTAACAAATTTTACTGCTTTAAGCTGCACCTTCATGTAAAAACAGAAAAACATAATATTTTTTCTTGCCTTTAAATATTAAATGCAGAAATTGAAATGTTTAAATTTCCAATGCAATGCACATTTTTTCTTATAGCAAAAGCAGAATAAATTATGAGATAAAGGCTCTTTTTGTTTCTGAGTAGAAAGAAGATTATGTTCTTTATAAAATTCTATTTAAGTTTTATGTATTATAGGTGTAACTAAAGGGGGGAAAATCTCACAGAACTACTTATGTGGAAATTACACAAAAATCTCATCAACATAACAATTCCATTGTGACTCCATTCTTTCTAAAGAGATGTCAACGCCACAGAAATAGATCTCTGACTCTAAGAGTAATGGAAATGGCACACAAATTACTTTTTACAATTTCTTGAAAATCTTTTTTCTCCAATGCTAGAGTAAAAGTGCTTTATTTGAACGGCTGATATAAAAGGTAACATAAGCCCATATTCATTAAGAAGGGAAGTAGACATGAGATCAAAGCAGAACTAGCATCTATCTGTAGTAGAGGTGACATTTAGCTTCCTTGTGCCTGAGAGTAATACCAGAACCTTCCTCCAAGATAAAGGTAAATAAATGGTAAGTTAAAAGGTAAACAAACAATGAAGAATCAATAAATTAGCACAGTACCTCACCCACTACAGAAGCTCAGGACTCAGTACCTTTCATTCTGCCATGGCGACATTACCTTATTTGACTATTCCAATGACCATTCTCGATGAAAACCATCATCCCATTACAGAAAAGGGAGCCAAGCTCAACAATCCCCAGTCCATCATCTGAGGTCTCCTGAAAGTGGTAGAGCTAGGACTAGACTGCAGCTCATCTGCACTCCTGAGCTCCCCAACACTTAAACACACAGCACTGATGGAGGGGCCAGAGAGAGACATGAAGAGGCACAGGATGGGATCTTACCACTGACTGATTGTCTACTGATGCCCTTTCTTTGTGGTGAAACTGACCTAAGTGAAGTCAGCCAGTACAATAGGAAGTCACCTACATGCAAAACAGATGGCTCTATCATTTCTACCAGAACTTTCCAGAGCACTGGCACTAGCATCAAATAGCTTGAACTTTGATGACGTTGGGCAGAGATCTGTGTATCACTAAACCCATCAGTAATGGAGGCAATACCTATCTTACAGGGTTGCTGGAGTGATTCGATGGGATAATCAAAGTTGTCCACTTCTAGAACGCTGCTCACTATTACTATTATTGGTTAGTATGGTTCCCCCTGCCCCTTTCCCATTACTTCAAATATCCAGTAAATGGATTCTGCTCTTTGAGGTTATCTCATCTCTGACAGACATTTAGTTACCTTGACCTCAGACAATCTCATAAAAGGGACTGTCCCAGACTCTAAAGAGGAAACATGCAGGCTGCTACAAATGGAGGGGTCACATGGAGGGTTGACCTAGGATCACATGTGTGATCAGAATGGTAGTGGCTGAAGGGGTGGCTATGAGTCATGGAGCGGGGGCAGAGCTGTAATTTGTCACTAGTGGCTTTGGCAGCACTGTTGACAAAGGAATTTGTGCTCACAGTGTGTATGCGATGGTTGGCCAGATCTTGGGAGAAGATAGGTTTAGTAGGGACTCTGGGTGGCAAATTCATTCTTTAATAGATTGTGTGCATTTGTGTGTCTCTGCAAATGCCATTCCCCTTCTAGAAGACCCTCCTAGCCTCCTTCCAACATCACACCTTTTTTTGCTTCCAAGTCTACCTTAAAACTGTGTTCAAGCATTGGCTTCCTACTAACAGTCTTCCCTCTGAAAGCATCTGGTTGTCTGACTCTCTTCCTCCTCCATCTTTTGCTCTTGGAACTGTATTCACACATGAGGTTCAAAAATTAAAGTCTCCTGACTCTTTCTCTTTACAATAACTAACTAACTAACTTTAAAAGGGGGCAGGCCACTGGGTGGCTCTGTCAGTTAAGTGTTCAACTCTTGGTTTTGGCTCAAGGTCATGATCTTATGGGTCAGGGGATCGAGCCTCACCTCTGGCTGGGGTCAGGCTGAGCATGGAGCCTGCTTAAGACTCTTTCTCCCTCCCCCTCCTTGCACTCTCTTTCTCCAGATAAATAAAATCTTAAAAAGGAAAAAAAAAAAAAGATTAAAGTCTCCTGAAACTTCACAGTTCTATGTGGCAAACTCAACATCTTTTGGTTTCAAATGTGGTACTCTGTTCACTACATCCATATTACTCTAGAACCCCACTGGTCCCTGCCAATGTTTCTGAGGTCACTCAAGGAGGACTTTGGTTTCATGTGACACTATGTGTCACTTTAGGTATTTCTACTAAGGTATATTCTCCTTGGTGATCTTGTGCTCACATGCTCTCTCTCCCTACTTTGAAGTTTGACACCTTCCATATGCTCTGAGCTCAATTTTAGAATGCCAATCTTCCACTTCACCCTACCCTTAATCTACTTCTCCTAGAACCTATTTTTACACCCGAGAGCAGGTACTCAGTAAATACTGGCTGAATGAACAAAGCAGGGCTTTCCCACCAGCAACAGGGCAGATTATTATGTCCTGAGTAATCGATGCAAGTGAGATATTTCTCAGGTGAAGAAGTAAGAGATATTAACATGCTCAACCAGATCTTTGACTGAGAAGTGATGAGGGCAGATGAAGGGAAGTAACTTTCACTGATGATTTCTTAAGAGCCAAGTATTGAGTCGGGCACTTTATGCTCAGTATTTTCTTAAAAAACAATAGCAGAGGGGTGCCTGGGTGGCTCAGTGGGTTAAAGCCTCTGCCTTCGGCTCGGGTCATGATCCCGGGGTCCTGGGATCGAGCCCCGCATCGGGCTCTCTGCTCAGTGGAGAGCCTGCTCCCCCCTCTCTCTCTGCCTGCCTCTCTGGCTGCTTAAAATCTCTCTGTCTGTGAAATAAATAAAAAATCTTAAAAAAAAAAACAAAAAACAAAAACAAAACAAAACAATGGCAGATCACACAGAAAATATAATCAAGGGTCCTATTTTGCCTCCAGCTGCCAGAATGACTGAAGGCCCTAAACTCAGCACTGGGGAAGGAGCATTTAATTAGGAAAATCCAAGGGCAGGACTAAGCAAACACGTGTTTTACACTTAAGATTAGTTTTTGTTAATAATGCATTAAAAGTTAATTTGAAAAGATTAGTTTTTGTTGTCAATTAATAATTCTCTTAAGTAAAACTGAGTGTGCTTAGCAGAGTTAGACATCTTTACTTATCTCTGTTATTTAGCTTCTTACTCTCTTAGGATTTATCACCCTGCCAGCCAGGGAGTGTCATGGCAGCATGACTCCTCACAGCAAAATCTATGATATTCATGATACAGCTGAGGGTCAACCAGAAAAAAAGGCTTTACATATATTTTTATTTTTTTATTATTTTTTTAAACATTTTATTTATTTATTTGACAGGCAGAGATCACAAACAGGCAGAGAGGCGGGCAGAGAGAGAGGAGGAAGCAGGCTCCCTGCGGAGCAGAGAGCCCGATGCGGGGCTCTATCCCAGGACCCTGAGATCATGACCCGAGCCGAAGGCAGCGGCTTAATACACTGAGCCACCTAGGCGCCCCTACATATATTTTTAAATGCAAACAGTCTCCAAGCTCCAGTAATGGCTAGGTGCCTTTGCCAGAGGACGTACTTCTAAAAACAGAAGGAGAGGGACGCCTGGGTGGCTCAGTTGGTTAAGCAGCTGCCTTCGGCTCAGGTCATGATCCCAGCGTCCTGGGATCAAGTCCCACATCAGGCTCCTTGCTCGGCAGGGAGCCTGCTTCTCCTTCTGCCTCTGCCTACCACTCTGTCTGCCTGTGCTCACTCGCTCTCTCTCTCAAACAAACAAATAAATAAATAAAAATCTTTAAAAACAGAAGGAGAAACACAGGTAGGGCCTTACCAAAAGGAAATACCCAGCGTTCTGCCATTAGACCGACTCATTTGGGAGCAATGAGATAGGAGGGAAGTTGGAGTTAGACTGACCTAAAATCACATCAGTCAGTCAAATAAGATCCTGTGAACTGGATTTAAGATGGATATAATTTTTTGTGAATTTTAGACAATAAAGGCTTTACTGATAGGATGGTCTAGTGAAAGGCAAGTGCTGCTACTCAGCTGGTATTTAAACATGGCCCAAGGCAGTGAACATTAGCCTTATTTGGGTTTCACCTTCCCCTATGCACAAGCTCTATGCTTAGCATGAGATGCTTGTGGTGGCCATGGAACCCTTGAGCTTTCAAGCAAGCCTGTTTCCATAAGAGGGGGTGGAACAAGTCTTTTGTCTACTGGGTCATTTGCTGGAGAGGGCCGGGACTGGAGGGCATGGAGAGGCAGCCTGATATGGAAGGCTGAGAACAGGCTATGCAGCCTGATGGTTTGAGGAAGAGGAAGGACTTGGAAATTATGTTTTAAAAAAGAGAGGGAGAGCTATTCAGTGTGAGTTCCTCCTGTGGAAGAGCATGTGGGAACACGGGAGACAGCCAGAAAGCAAGAAACAAAATGATGAAAGATGGACAGTCTCTACCGAGGTCATGGGATCAGAGCTATGGTATCTTCACCCAGGGAAAGGATAAGACAGTGTATAATTTGCTGAGTTTGTCTAAATAGGCATAGGATTGGTAGAAGGGAGATGCTGACCAGTTGTTCCAAGTCTTCTGATCATAAAACTGGGGTGGGGTAGGAAAAGCCTCTACTACTAGAATAGAACAAGTTCAAAGAGGCTGAAAACAGAACTGAATTTCAGATGATTGAAGACTCCACCAGAATAGCAGGGAAGGTTGTGTGCTGTCTGCCCACAGAACTCAGCTGCATGTGTGCCTGAAGTGTGGAGTTAGGAATACATTAATAGGATTATGAATATATTCATTTAATTCTACCCACATAATTTTAAGTTCTTTTGCTCTCTGCTACTTGAAGACTGTCACAGGCCAGGAACATCAGGTCACCGGGGGCCTGAGAGAAATGCAGAACGTCAGGCCCCAGAGAACACCTACTGAATCAGAAATTGGCATTTTAACAAGATTCTCAGATGAAGGTATCTTTTCCTTTTACAGAGGATTATGCTACCCACAATTAAATGCAGTATTTAAAATTCTCAATATAATTATGAAAACTTTTATCACAGTGTGACTAACAGAGAGGAAGCTGTCTGGTGATCACATTTTCCTTCCCTGTTTTTCAAATGCTGTAAGTTAATTGCCTTATTGAACGTTTCCAAAGATGTCCAATGAAAGTCATTTTTATAAACATGAGAAAAATCAGATTTATCAAGTTCTTGCGGAAACAAATAAACTGATTTCCAAAACTGGCCTACTCTTCCAGCTAATTCTTACATTAATATTATGACAAGTGCAAAGCCAGCAATGCCATGTGCAACCAAACAGCAGAGGATCTGGTCCCACTACTGACTCAAGAGGGTCCTCAGCAGAGGCATCAGTGAAAGAGAAGCCAGTGACTGGAACTGGGTCTGGACATGTGGTGTGTCACGAGCTAAGTGTGTGTCTCTTATCCTTCCTGGACCTCGGTCTCCTCATCTGTGGAATGAAGAACTGCTGCGCTGGCTTTTACAGCTACCAGATGTTCAGCATTCTACAGTCCTGGGAGCATTCTGGGAAACCTAACTGCCCTTGATCCCCTGCATTCAGCCCCACCACTGTTGCCAGGAACCACCCACGAAAGGGCAGGCTGCTGGAAAGCACTGTCTACACGGCCAACAGAGGACTGGAAATACCTCTCGTGGGAGCAGGCAGGTGCAGGCTTTAGGGCCGGTGGGGTGAGCAGCTCATGCTCCCTGTAAACAGCTGGCAGCTCAGCCCAGCTGCTCACAGATCAGAGAAGTGTGGGCTCCTCACCCACGTGCAATTATGTGTAAAACACGGCAAATCTAAAAATAGCCTGTGCTCAGCCGCAGAGGTTAATACTGTCAATGGCTTTTAACTCAACTGTCAGGATGACAGGAAGGGGAGTAACTATAGCAACAGAAAAACGAACACGTAAAACAAGTCTTCTGAAGTTGACAGGAAAGTTAGGTTTAACAAAACATGTATTTTCAATTCCTGTCTCTCAGTCTTTGAATTCAAGCAGTTCAATTATGTGGAAGTAATAAAATTAGAATTTTGGTCGAGTTTCGATAAAACAAATATTCCTTTAGTTTTGGGTTCTATGACCATAAGGAAAGAACTGCTAAACTATCGATGTTATTATCTCCACAATTAAAGGACCATCTGAACAAATGCCTTGGTATAATTTCTAACTGAGAGGTTTTTCTCTGTATTTGTTCTGGCAGTTGTAAAAAGAGCCTTGAACCGTACTTGACATTTTAAGACATTATTACATGTCTGATGAAAATGTAGGGTGAAATGGAATTGTCTTGAAACGAAAGGAACTTAGTGAAAACAATTAACATTGGGAGAAAACACAGAGAAATACCTGCTAGAACAAGTTTCTGAGGCAGTTCTCACAGCCACCGTGGTAGCCTGTGGCCCAGGGCAGGATGGAGGCCCAGCAGCGCTCATGTCAAGGAGGCGACATCATTCTGTTCTGCTATAGCTATTCTTGCTCAAAGAGCTCACACGCCTCATCTTAGGACCAGCACACCCCAAAATCTTTCTGAATCGTTTGATAAAGGAATATTTAGTTAGGTGCTGGGGAATTTGGTATTGGCCAGGAGTTAGGGGAGAGAATTTGTATTGAAAACCCAACTCTGAGCCATGCCCTGTGCTGGGCTTTAAAAACACAGTCATCTCGGCAACAAACTGGCAAGGTAGCTAATTGGGTCTCCACTGTATATATATATATATATATATATATATATATATATATATGAAGACATGATCCTAAGCAGGCCAGGCTAAGAAGTGACAGAGTCTGTTCTCACCCTGTGTCCATCTGCTGCCACACAAGGCTGCTTTTCCTAACACCACTCCGGATACACTTCCAGACTCTTGCCTGGAGTGTAAAGATGGCCCTCCTGGCGCTTCAGCCATTTACAGACTCTCAGTGGCTGTGCTGCATTTCTCAGGCATTAAAAATTTGGCCCCCTGGAAAGTCCCCCTATGATCTTCCTTTTATCCAGACCATCACTGTTAGTGATTATTTTTGCATCAAATATATCCTGTTGTGCTACCTGTCTTTTCCCTTAATAATATAGCACGAACATCTCCTTAAGTTAATAAAAAACTGTATTGACATTTAATATTAACATTACACTATGTTATAATCAGTCACTTACTAATATGTTTTTCAGGTGTTCAAATGTACTGCTTTAATAATCAGTAAAAACAGAAAACATCATATGGAAAAAAATACTAGGGTACTGAAGTCATTTTTAAAGGCAATACAGTAAGCCAAAAAGTAAATCAAGAGCTTCACCTTAATTAATCTTTTTTTGTCTTTCTCTAATTTTTGCTTGGAATCAAAATTGCCTACAACATAGTATACCCTTTAATAAACCAATGTCATAATAGGCAGGTGAAATGAAATCCATCTGTGGGCCCACGGCCCAGAATTCTTTGTAGCATTTTTTGACCCTACTTTAAAAAGGCAGTCCTGCTATTTATATGGAGAAAAGAAGTTGACAGCTATATGAAGGGATTCTGGCTGAAAGTGAAACATACACACAAAAACAAATTTAGTTTTGCGGTTAGTTGAAAATTCACATCTGGTATGGGCTTTTCTTTAATTAAAGTGTTTCCCCCTCCCATGCAATGAGAAAATGCTCTTACAGTGCTGACTGAGAGACCAAATTCAGAGCAAAAGCTCTTTGAACATTCTGAGGCTTAAGTAAAGCTGCTTTAAAAGCTGCTATGTGGACCAAACAACTTAGAAATTTCCCAACAGCATTTTCTAGAGTTCCAGAAAATCTTTCTTTCAGTCACTTTTTTGTTCTCCTACTTTGGTCAAAACCCAAGTCAAGCAATACAAGGTCACCCACACAGCCAGAGAAGCAAACATACACATAAACACCCACCCACACACTTGCTTTAAAATTAAAATTATATTGAATGAAAATGAGTTACATAATATATATTATTTACATATAAACTATCTCTCTTCATTACTTCTTTTTGATAAGTTTTAAAGTGAGATGCTATGAGGGGTGCCTGGGTGGCTCAGTCGGTTAAGTGTCTGCCTTTGGCTCAGGTCGTGATCCTAGGGTCCTGGGATCGAGCCCTGCATCACACTCTCTGCTCAGATCTCTCTCCCTCTCCTCCCTGCTCATGCTATCTCTCTGGCTGTCTCTCAAATCTCTCAAATATATAAAATCTTAAAGAGAAATAAAGTGGGATGCTATGAGATTCTTGAAAACTTAGTTTTATTTGAATTTTTAAAAAGTGATTATAATGAAGCATATAAATGAACCACTGTGCCAGGGGCGGATCAGATGTGACAAGGGTAACATTTCTTGCTGTGATAAGAGATACTACCCTTTTGATCACCTTCTGGGGTTTCTCTAGTTACTTCCCCTCTTGAACTCTTTCTCTGAAGGAGTGGTCAAGAGAGGAGAAATAGCTGAGGCTAGAATGGTGCCCAGCCAGCTGCCTAGTAAGACGCTGGTAGACAACTAGCCACTGAGGTCAACCACCTCCCCAACCATAAAAGAACATGAACTCCTTGCTAGAGGCCAGTACAGGTCAGGCCACACTTAAATGACAGCTGTTTGACTGCGTGTAATGGACTCATGACCTAATAGGCTGAGATATCAGTGGAGTCCAAAGAAAAGAGTCCACCTTCTGCAAAGGCCCCACAGATGGGCTACTCCTAGGACCCCTACAGGGGGAAGGGGTCTCGGTGGATTCTTTAATTTCCCCTCATAAGTGGGATGCATCCTGATTTCTTATACTACTTGGTATTGCCATTTGTCCACACTCACAGAGCACCATGTTGGCCCTTGCCATTACAGTATATGTTTTATTTTTCCTAATCTGTTCGCAAACCACAGATGCTAGACACTGAAGAATGGAAAAAGAAAGGATGCCCATAAGAGGGCTGAAAAATACTAATAGTCTGCATTCTAAAGTTCTGCAAGCAGAACAGTTGCTAAAGCAAAACATACATGATCCAGCAGAGACCATTTCTAATACAAAATATAGAACTTTCACAAATGTAGAGAATAATACCTGAAGACTTTCTAATGTGGCATATGTATGACTCACATGTAAACGAAACTTCAAACTAGGACATTTCTTAGAATATAAGCAGTCAAAAGTAAGAAAAGGTCATGTGGTCCTGACATGCATTTCAGGTTGGTGGTTAAAAACATGTATTTAAAAAAAATAAAGCACTGTCAAAATACTGATGACATTGGTAATTACAGACAGGTTGGCACAACAGTAGAACTACTTGATCTTCAAAAGCTCAATAGTTCTTTTTTTTTTTTTTAGGATTTATTTATTTGAGAGAGAGAGTGCACATGAGCGTGGGAGGAGGAGGGGTAAAGAGAGAGGGAGAGAGTCTTAAGCAGCCTCCAAGCTGACCGTGGAGCCCAACATGGGGCTTGATCTCAAGACCCTGAGATCATGATCTGAGCCGAAACCAAGAGTTGAACACTTAACCAACTGCACCACTCAGGCGCCCCTTGAAAGCTCAACATTTCATTTTGGTTTGAGGTAGACAGTTATTTACAAAAGGTAGTGTAGCAGCTGAGAATTGAAATATATGGTTAAACTGCTTGATTTTGAATCTCTATTTACTAGTGACATAATCTTGGGAAATTTTACTAATCTTTCTGTGCTTCAGTTTCCTCATTTGTACAACATGGATAGTAATAGGACCTCTACCATAGTGCTGCTGTGAGGATTAATGAGATGATACACGTGAAAAGTTTAACACAGGGCCAACTGGATACTGTTATTATGACTATCATTACTCCCAGGGCCAAAATAGCTCACTCACCAAGATGAGTGTCCATCACCTTTGCACAGTATTTGCACATGGCATCCAGGTCATTCAACTGCCCTTGAAGGAAGGAAATTTGGGCTTCTAATTCTTCTTCCTAAAATGAAAGGGACAAAGATATGGAAATTTTATTTTATTTATTTTTAAAGATTTATTTATTTTAGAGAGAGAGACAGAAAAAGAGAGTGTGCACACTTGAGTTGGAGGGAGGGGCAGAGGGAGAGAATCTTCATGCAGACTCTCCACTGACCACAGGGCCTGATGTGGGGCTCAATCCCAAGACCCTATAAGATCATGATCCGACCTGAAACAAGAGTCAGACTCTTAATCGACTGAGCCACTCAGGTGCCCCAGGATGGAAATTTTAAAAAATTCAAATAAAATCCCCCAAAATCTCCAAGCGATTTAGACAATTTTAAAGATGCACAGTGTTTTTCCAGTCATAGACAAACAAAAGAAAATAGCAAATAAACAAGAGCAAACCCACCACTGCTACCCCCCCAGCAAAATAAGAGAAAGGATAAAGTGGAGTTTTTAAAAAATCTGGACATTTTCTAATTGAATGCGAGTTTTGTACCACATGTAAATGCTTACCCATTAAATCCTGTACCAAAGAGTCCATACAGTATCTTCAATAACTGGGCCATATAAATTGGGAGAATAAATGTGATTTCAGTGGACCCTATTCCCTACGCAGCTGGGTACAAGAAAATTACACTTCCTCACACAGATTTGGGGAACCAGAGACAATGCTAATTTCTTAAGAGTAAGATTTTCAAAGCATTTGGAAAAGCTTTGCCCTACAGCCTTACATTTCCTCTTTTGATATGTACGACACTAGAGAATTTAACTTATGTGATTGTTTCTAGGAAAAAATACTCTGGGTTGAATAATTCTCTAAATGACAATCTAACTGTAACAACAACAAAGTTTTTTTTTAGAAAAAAAAACATACATGCAAAAAAAATTTCTCAAGGAAATTTAGAAGGTTAAGAGATTTTTTTTTTTTCTCAAAGCAAGAGAATATAGGTATACCCTAGAGATACTTTGGGTTTGGTTCCAGAGCACTCCAATAGAGTATTACAATAAAGTGAATGAAATGAATTTTTTGGTTTCCTGGTGCATATAAAAATTGTGTTTGCATAAATTTTAAAAAAGCTATGTTTACACTATACTGTAGTCTATTAAGTGTGCAATAGCACTATGTCTAAAAAACAATGTATATACTTTAATGTGGGGCACCTGGCTGGCTCAGTCAGTAGAGCATGTGATTCTTGATCTCAGGATTGTAAGTCTGAACCCCATGTTGGATGTAGAGATTACTTAAAAATAGAATCTTTAAAGAAATATTGCTAAAAATGTTAACCATCATCTGAGCTTTTTGCTGTGAGGACTCTTGTCTCCACATTGATGGCTGCTAACTGATCAGAATGGTGGTTGCTGAATGCTGGGGAGGGTGGGGCAATTTCTTAAAATAAGGTAACAATGAAGTCTCCCATATTGACTGACTCTTCCTTTCATGAATGACTTCTATGTAGCATGTGATGCTGTTTGATAGCATCTTAGTCACAGTAGAACTTCTTTCAGAATTAGAGTCAATCCTCTCAAACCCTGCTGCTGCTTCATCAACTCAGTTTATGTGATAATCTAAATCCTTCATTGTCATTTCAATAATCTTCACAGCATCTGCACCAGAAGATTCCATCTCAAGAAACCACTTTCTTTGCTCATCCATAAGAAGCAACTCCTCATCATCTGTTAGTTTTATTGTGAGATTGCAGCAGTCCAGTCCCATTTTCAGGCTCCACTTCCAATTCTAGTTCTCTTGACTTTCCACATCTACAATGACTTCCCACTGAAGTTCTTGAATGTCTGAGAGCTATCCCCGAATGTTGGAATCAACTTTTTCTAACCTCCTGTTAATGTCAATATTTTGACCTCTTCCTATGCTCCATTAATGTTTTTAATGGCATCTAGAATGGTGAATTCTTTCCAGAAGCGTTTCAATTTACCTTGCCCAGATCCCTCTCAATGGCAGCTAGAGCCCTACAAAATGTATTTCTTAAATAGTAAGACTTAAAAGTCAAAATTGCTCCTTGATCCATGGGCTGCAGAATGGATGCTGTGAATGGATGCGGCCAAGAGAACAACATTAATCTTGTATGTTTCTATCAGAGCTCTTGGGTGACCAGGAACATTATCAATGAGCAGTAACATTTTGAAAGGAATCTTCCTTTTTTCCTGAGAGGAGGTCTCAGGAGTGGGCTTAAAATATTCAGTAAACCATGTTATAAATGTGCTGTCCTCCAGGCTTTGTTGTTCCATGTACAGAGCAGTCAGAGCAGATCTATCATGATTCTTAGGGGCCCTAGGATTTTCAGAATGGTCAACAAGCACTGGCCTCAACTTCCAGTCACCAGCTGCATTTGCCCCGAAGGAGTCAGTCTGTTCTTTGAAGCTCTGATGTCAGGCACTGGCTCCTTCTCTGTAGCTATGTAAGTCCTAGATGGCATCTTCTTCCAACAGACGGGCTGTTTTCATCTGCAATGAAAATCTGTTACTTAGTGCAGCCGCCTTCACTAGTTATCTTAGCTCGATCTTCTGGATCTCTTGCTGCAGCTTCTACATCAGCACTGGCTGCTTCCCCTTGCACTTTGATGTTATGGAGACGGCTGCTTCCCTTAAACCTCATGAACACCCCTCTGTTGGCGGCAAAGTTTTCCTCTGCAGCTTCCTCACCTCTCCCAGCCTTCATAGAATTGGAATGAGTCAGACCTTGCTCCGGTAGACTTCGGCTTAAGAGAATGCTATGGCCGGTTTGATCTTCTCTCCAGACCACTCAGACTTTCTCAGTATCAGCAATAAGGTTGTTTCACTTACTTATCTTTTGTGTATTCACTGTAGCCACACTTCTATTTTCCTTCAAGAACTTTTCCTCTGCATTCACAACTTGGCTTACTGTGTGGCACTGGAGGGCTAGCTTTTGGCTTATCTCAGCTTTCAACATCCCTCTCTCACTAAGCTTAGTCATTTCTAGCTTGTGATTTAAAGTGAGTGTGACTCTTCCTTTCATGTTGAACACATGCATGTCACTGTAGAAAGTTATGAATTGGCTTAATTTCAATATTGTGTCCCGGGGAACAGGGGGCCCAAGGAGGGGGAGACAGATGGAGGAAATGGTCAGTCAGTGGAGCAGTCAGAACACACACATTTATTAAGTGCATTCTCTTAAATGTGTGCAGTTTGTGGCACCCCTAAATATTTACAATAGTAACATCAAAGATCACTTATCACAGATCACAAAATATACATTTATGATGGATGAGTCTGAATGAAATATTGCACATGAATTACCAACATGTGACACAAAGACATGAAGTGAGCAAATGCTGTTGGAAAATGGTGCCATTAGATAGACATGATTGATCCAAGATTGCCACACACTTTCAATTTGCACAAAATGTAGTATCTGCAAAGTGCAGTAAAACAAAGTATGCCTGGCTTTCTGCCCATGGACGCTGCCGAGTAAGCATCATTAAAGTCTCCCCTCCCCTCCCACCGCCGTCATGTCTAAGTCAGAGTCTCCCAAAGAGCCTGAACAGGTGCGGAAGCTCTTCATCGGAGGTCTGAGCTTTGAAACAACCGATGAGAGTCTGAGGAGCCATTTTGAGTAATGGGGAACACTTACGGACTGTGTGGTAATTAGAGATCCAAACACCAAGCGCTCCAGAGGCTTTGGGTTTGTCACATATGCCACTGTGGAGGAGGTGGATGCAGCCATGAATGCAAGGCCACACAAGGTGGATGGAAGAGTTGTGGAACCAAAGAGTGCTGTCTCAAGAGAAGATTCTCAAAGACCTGGTGCCCACTTAACTGTGAAAAAATTTTTGTTGGTGGCATTAAAGAAGACACTGAAGAACATCATCTAAGAGATTATTTCGAACAGTATGGGAAAATCGAAGTGATTGAGATCATGACTGGCCGAGGCAGTGGCAAAAAGAGGGGTTTTGCTTTTGTAACATTTGATGACCATGATTCTGTAGACAAGATTGTCATTCAAAAATACCATACTGTGGGGACGCCTGGGTGGCTCAGTGGGTTAAGCCACTGCCTTCGGCTCGGGTCATGATCCCAGTGTCCTGGGATCGAGTCCCACATCGGGCTCTCTGCTCGGCAGGGAGCCTGCTTCTCCCCTCCCCTCTCTGCCTGCCTCTGCCTGCTTGTGTGATCTCTGTCTATCAAATAAATAAATAAAATCTTTAAAAAAAAAAAAATACCATACTGTGAATGGCCACAACTGTGGATCCAGCCAAAGAGGTCGAAGTGGTTCTGGAAACTTCAGTGGTCGAGGTGGCTTTGGTGGCAGTTGAGGTGGTGGTGGATATGGTGGCAGTGGGGATGGCTATAATGGATTTGGTAATGATGGAAGCAACTTTGGAGGTGGTGGAAGCTATAATGATTTTGGCAATTACAACAATCAGTCCTCAAATTTTGGACCCATGAAAGGAGGCAATTTTGGAGGCAGAAGCTCTGGCCCTTATGGTGGTGGAGGCCAATACTTCGCCAAACCATGAAACCAAGGTGGCTATGGTGGTTCCAGCAGCAGCGGTAGCTACGGCAGTGGCAGAAGGTTTTAATTACTGCCAGGAAACAAAGCTTAGCAGGAGAGGAGAGCCAGAGAAGTGACAGGGAAGCTAGAGGTTACAACAGATTTGTGAACTCAGCCAAGCACAGTGGTGGCAGGGCCTAGCTGCTACAAAGAAGACATGTTTTAGACAATACTCATGTGTATGGGCAAAAAACTCGAGGACTGTATTTGTGACTAATTGTATAACAGGTTATTTTAGTTTCTGTTCTGTGGAAAGTGTAAAGCATTCCAACAAAGGGTTTTAATGTAGATTTTTTTTTGCACCCATGCTGTTGATTGCTAAATGTAATAGTCTGATCATGATGCTGAATAAATGTGTCTTTTAAAAAAAAACAAAACAAAACAAAAACAAAAACAAAGTATGCCTGTAATCCTCATCCTGTAGGAATTTTAAGCCAAGTTCATTAGAATACAAAGGAGGGATGTTGCCAGAGGTGGAACAGGCTAGAAAATTGATTTTTCCAGTTTTAGGTGCTTATTCTTTCACATAAGAATCTTCTGTGTTGGGACGCCTGGGTGGCTCAGTTGGTTAAGCGGCTGCCTTCGGCTCAGGTCATGATCCCAGGGTCCTGGGATCGAGTCCCACATCGGGCTCCTTGCTCAGCAGGGAGCCTGCTTCTCCCTCTGCCTCTGCCTGTGCTCCCTCTCTCTCCCTCTCTCTCTGACAAATAAATAAATAAAATCTTTAAAAAAAAAAAAAGAAAAAAAAAGAAATGTCACTTACTTCTTCGAACTCCTTCAAAAATATGTGGCCAAAAAAAAAAAAAAAAAAAGAATCTTCTGTGTTTTTAAAAAGAAAGCAAGAGAAACTTAATGAGATTTGCTTTTTTTACTTAGTGATGGAGTACAATTTGACTTATAGATGGAAATTAGCAGTTGAAAAGGTTACCTGTAGGTGTATTACATTTTAGCTATACACAATGCAGCACTGAAAAGCATTGTTTTTAACTATTGCATAGAGAATGAGCCTTTAGAAATATGCATTTAAAAGCCTGACACAGAAAACAGACACAGCAGTAGCTCTAAAACCAAATTTTTGTAAAATGCCCACCGTAGGATACACCAGTACCAATCGTGCTCTTTACATTCAGCGCAAAGAGCAGCAGCCTTTCCTCTGATGCTCAAATAATGACCAGGAGAAACTCAGCCAAGGAATGATCAGGGGGGCTGGGGGGGGGTAAGCAGGTGCCACCTTCCTAACTCTGTCTAGGCTTTGGGATGGAAAGGGATGGGTTGTTTCAGGGCATTTTTCTTCTCCCTGTTTTTCTCTGTTTCTGCACAGGCTTGAGTTTTTCCTGTTCTGTCAGGGCACTAGGAATTAGGGAGAGAAGGCTGCATCTGCTAGTTAACTATGGTTATGGTTAGTCTCCAAGATAGCCACCGTCAGTTCCTTCCCTCCCTCAGTGTATATGTTGTTCCTCTCATTGAGAGGGAACAGTATCTATTTTCCCTCCCCTTGAATCTGGGCTGGCCTTGTGACCTGCCTTGACCCAGAGAATGCAGCAAAAGCCACACTGTCAGTTCTGGACTAGTGTAAGAGGCCTGCCAACTTCTGCTTATTTCTGCTAAAGGAAGATAGCTACAAAGCTGTAAAGAAGTTCAGGCTATTACTGAAACAGAAAAGAGAAAATATGGAGAGGAAGAGGCCGTGGGAGAAGCACTGAGGTTCTAGACATGGAAATGAAACCTTCTGGGACCTTTCGGCACAATCCATATGAAGCCAGCTAAGTGAGCGACTCAGTCAACATCACAGGAAGCAGAACAGCCCAACCAAATGCCTGACCGTAAACCTATGAGAAGTACCTGTGTTGTTGTCTTAGGGAGTGGGATTTTGGAGTGGTGTGTTATGCAGTAGCAGATAACTGAAACACGAGTAGAATGGACAGAATACTAGGTTGGTACATGGCATGAGGAAATCACGAGTGTTATTTCTGGTCCTGCCATTAGCAAGTTATGTGACCCTAAGTAATCCTCACCCAATATGGGCCTAAATTCAGCAGTGTTTGGAGAAGATATAAATCAGACACTTTGCTTCCAAAGAGCTTACAATCTTGTAGTCAGAAGTGTTCTAGAAATTACTATAGTATGAGGTAGAGTACATCCAAGTCTTTTAATGAGAATAATTGTTTTGGAAATCCTGGTCCCTACTTCCTGTCCCCTCTACTGAACAAGTCACTTTTTCAGTGGGTTACAGATAGTAACTCAGCTGGATGAGCTCAGAACTATAACAAGGCCAGAGCCTGGCAGTCTTTTAAAAGAAGGGGGCCTATCAGTGGTTTAAAGTTTCTCCTTACATGTGGCTACCAACTCCCAGTGTGGACAAAGGACACTAGGAATGCATGGCCTGCCGGCCTAAAAACATCCTATTTATTTTATATATCAGTTTAATTTGGATTAGCAATCACTTCTTTTAAAACATAAAAGCCCTTGGGAGCTTTAATCTTCAGTAGTCACTCCTATCTAAGTGGATTTATTTTATTAGTTTGTTTCCTTTTTAAAAGCTGGGAGGAAAGAGGAGCTTGAGAGGAGAGACACTTTCAAGGAGAGAGGCCCGGTCTGCTGGTGGTGAGGTGTTGGACAGCTGGAGGAAGTCTGTAGCTCAAAGAGGGTCTCTTCTTGAAACATTTTACTGTGGGAGCAGGTATATAACATTAAATAATAAAAACGTGATGAGACCGGTGTCCTCTACATTGTGCAGTGCACAACCTGCATGAGTGCATGGGGAAGTCCTGTGAACATGGCCACAGCACATGCTAAGTGAGCATGAGCCCATAGTACATGCTAAGTGAGCATGCACAGATATAAGAACACAGTTTTCCAAATTTGCACTTGTGCTTAGGGCTCTGGTGGCAAATGAAGAGCATTTTCTTGCTTAATCCCAAGTAAACCTCAGTACAAATGGAATCTACACTGTAGAAAATGACAACTTTCATTCATTTAAAATGTTTTTTCAAAGGAAAGCCCACCAAATAAGATAAGAGGAGCATTCAGACTGAAATAGGTTGAGGAGCCCAAGAACCTCTTCCACTTGGAAATTTGAAATCCAGGGCTTTACCCCTCTAGAGTTTGAGTAATCTTGAAACATTCCTAAATCCTTCAACTTTCTCAGACTTTATAAATAGAAATGGAATCACTTGGAGGCGAAAGGGTGGCTTGTCACTTATTCTTCACTCTATTATATAATTACCAATAAAAGAAGAGCCAAGAATTGAGCTTCTAAGATTGTGGGCACCAACTTCATATTTCTATCTTAGCTTCCCATGCTTCACTCTCCCCCAGCTAACATGCTTTAAACACTGACAGCTTTAGTCATTTGTTTTCAGTAAACTGGTCTTCCGTAATCAAAAACAAATGCTTGGCTAATTGCCTTGAAGTTTTATGGAAACAAGCAGTTAGTGTAATTCTGATGTATAATAAGACACTGAAAAGAAATCCTTATGATATTTACTCTGGCATATATGTTCTGCCTTCCATTACAGGAGGGAGTGCTGGATGAGGCCACAAGTCTGGCAGAGACATATCTAGGTCCAAATCATGTTCCTGCCAGTTACTAGCTGTGCAATATTGGATAAGTTCTTTAATTCCCTATTCTCCTCACCTCCACTGGCAGAAATGGTGGGAGAATGAGATGAGAGCACAGGCAGAGTATCTGGCACTGAGCAGGTATTCAATAAAGCCAATTATTCTTTCTTTTAAAAATTTTGTTTGTAGGGACGCCTGGGTGGCTCAGTTGGTTAAGCGGCTGCCTTCGGCTCAGGTCATGATCCCCGCGTCCTGGGATTGAGTCCTACATCGGGCTCCTTACTCCGCAGGGAGCCTGCTTCTCCCTCTGCCGCTGCCTGCCTCTCTGTCTGCCTGTGTTTGCTCTCTCTCTCTCTCTCTGACAAATAAATAAATAAAATCTTAAAAAAAAATAAATAAAAATTTTGTTTGTAATCAGGTCAAAACAGTGAAATGGAATATAAGTATAGGGCTTTATGATTTACTGCTGGAAAACCCTGGTTCATAGTTTCAAAAATTTGTGGCTTAGCCCAAAAAGACTAATTAGGGCTAAAGGCAAGAAATGGATGGAAGTTTAAGAAGTTTGGCCACGTGGGGGCGCCTGGGTGGCTCAGTGGGTTAAGCCTCTGCCTTTGGCTCAGGTCGTGGTCTCAGGGTCATGGGATCGAGCCCCACATCGGGCTCTCTGCTCGGCAGGGAGCCTGCTTCCCCCTCTCTCTCTGCCTACTTGTGATCTCTCTCTCTCTCTGCCAAATAAATAAAATCTTAAAAAAAAAAAAGTTTGGCCACGTGTACACTAGAGTGTGTAACACCACCTCCCATACTTGGCAGTCCTGTAGGGCAGGACCGGAGAATGAAGGCAACTCCACCTGAAGAGAAAAACAGCTAGTATTTAACCCTTTATAGCAACTACAGTATGCCAGCCACTGAACCTTGCCTGCATTAACTCACTTAATCCTCACAACAAAACCATGAAGTAGATTCTCTTATTATT
The DNA here is from genome assembly GCA_003697995.1 of Taxidea taxus jeffersonii. Classification (NCBI taxonomy): domain Eukaryota; kingdom Metazoa; phylum Chordata; class Mammalia; order Carnivora; family Mustelidae; genus Taxidea; species Taxidea taxus. The sequence continues at coordinate 160,199 of ML104680.1, read as the reverse complement.
TCCTGCATGGAACACTGTCTCTTTCTCTGTAAGTCACATTTTCTGCAAGCATGTGCCAAGGTTTAGGCAGCTAATTGAGGACCCATGTCACTTGGCCTACTCTCCCCTTTCTTCCCTGGGGATGCATTCTTTCATAGGCTTAATTACCATGGTTCTTCCAATGAATAACCTCACATCTCAGTTTCCTTTAAGAGAGACTCACCAATTACAATGTTAGGTCCTAACCCCAAATTCCTTACTAAATTATTTTCCTTTAAAAACACTGAGGTATGATTGGCTATGTTCTATTTTTTGTTGTTTTGACTGTATCTGAAGACATTTTTTAAAATTTATTTTTCAGAAAGTAGTGTTTCCATGTCCTTCACCACCCCCCCCATAGCTGATGTATCGTTACACTTCTATTCAAATATTGTCAACTGTATAAATTGGTTAATAGTATATGGACTTTTTATATCAATATTATAAAATGATTCAGTGTCTGCCTGTTATTTCTTGGTTTATAGCACAAGCTTTTGATTTTATCATCTATTCACTGATTCATTAATGTATTCAGCAATATATCCATGTGTACTCTTAGATCCTGTGGGAAGTACAATGAATGAGACATGGACTCAGATCTTGACAAGTTAAAAGGGAGGTGTGAGAGGAAGAGCGAATTCTGTAGAAGATACGAAAGATGAGGCTTTGCAATTCTAGGGGGAGCAGATGACTTCCGATTCAAGAGGTGGAACGGGAAGCAGAGTTTCCGGGAAAAGGCAGCAATTTGGGAACTGGCTCAGAAGAAAGGATGAGTAAAAGTGTTTTAGGAGGCAGGGGCCCGGTAAATGAAGAGCAGCCCAAAGTGTGGGCCCCGGGCAAAGAACCCAGCCACTGAGTTGAGCCAGAGCGTGGAGAACAACAGGGTCAGCAGGAAGGCTCCCCTCCCTTCCCGTTCTTCTCTGTACATTTTTCCTTCAGACAGTGACGGTTTAAGGGCTGCGGTCTGACACACACACCCCTCACATGCACCGTGCTCATGGTGACTGTAACAGGCTGCAGCAGAGTCACTGTCCACGGATGGATTCGAAGCCCGCATTCCTTGGTTTGGGAGAAGAGTGGGGCAGGAAGAGCCCCGGTGTGGAGTTCTGCTTGGCTTCCCCGGGGTGCCCTCAGATAGCAAGAGAAGCAGGCAAGAGAACCGACACCAACTGCGGCAGCAGGAACAGGCCAAATATAGCAACCAGAAGACAGGAAAGACGCCCCGTCTTTCTCGAGCAGATGGGTGAACAAGAAGTGGGAAGTGAGGGAAACGGAAAGTCTCAAGGAGAAAAGTGGGCAGGCCACGGATGTTCTGAGGAAGCTGTGGTGTACACAAGGGCAAATACACACACGGTGTGAATGAGATCCAAGCCAGAGCATATGGTATCAGCAGAGGAAGACACTACCCGAAAAAACGGAAGAGGAGCACAAAGCCAACTTGAGAGGAATATAAAAATAAGTGGTCTGGATGTGTCAAGCGGCACTGCTGTGTTGGAGCACGCCGAATCTAACCATGAGCCCTGGAGTCGGTAGAGACTGCTCACGCGCGCTGTCTCTGTGACCCTGACCTGAGCGCTGAGCTGTCTGAGCCCCCGTGTCCTGTCTCTAAAACTGGGCTAATGCTAATTCCTATGCCAGATGATTGGTGGAGGACTGAATTACATTAGATTTTCCATATGAAGTGCTTTGCATGGTGTTTGGCACACGGCAGACACTCAATAAATGTTCATCTTGTTGCTGTCTCTAGATTGTTTATGTAATTCTAGGAAGTTACTCCAAGGAATTATGGATACAGGCAAGAGCATGACTCCCAGAACAGTCCCCGCACATTCAATGGCAGCATGCATACACACATACTCCACACAAATTCTCAACGTCTAATGACAGGTGACCTAGGTAACTTGTGGTACCTTCATCAACAGAATATTATGTGACTTTCTGAAATGATCTCCTAGAAGAACAATTAACAATAACATCATGTATTAGGGGAAAACAAGTTACAAAGTAGTAGGAAAAGAATGATTGTGGAAAAAAAAAAAGGAAAGATAGTCACCAACGTGTTCATATCGGTTATTCTCCAAATTGTGGGACTATGGATAATTTTTTCCCTTTTCTTTTTGGTTATTTTTTTCTGGGTTTTCTACAATGAAATCAGATCAAATTTTTGTAAAAACATAATTAACATATTATTCAAATAACAATAAAGAGGAAAACAGAAGAAAAAGTAAAAGATGATTACCAAGGAGATGTTACTATTTTTAAATCACCAAAGATTATTCCAAATCAAACTCTAAACAACACTACAGTCTAAACAAATCTGTACCCTAAACAACACTGAACAGTAAGAATAACTTATATGAAATAATTGTAAAAAGTAAACAAATGCCATGTTTTGTCTAGTGTGCAAACCCTGAGTATACTTTCAGGGCAAAGGGTTTCCTTCTATGCATTTGAAGTAGGAACATCAGTGTTATATGTTGTTCTTTATGGACTGCCCAGAAAGAATGAGATTCTTAAAGATATTTAAAAAAGTAAAGATGGTAAGCGAATTCCCCAGTAAATAAAATAGTTCCTGCTTTCAGACAGGATGTAAACAAACATGTCAAATATGGATGGAAATTCTGAACTGAAATTCAAAGCTTAAGGTGTTATATTTTAAGACAACAATTGATTATTTCAGTGCTGAACTTGTCTTGCCTTTAAAGATAATTTATTTTGACCCCTTCATTTTACAAATAAACTTTAACATGGCTGGGTAGTCAGTGGCAAAATTTACATGAGAAGACTTCCCTGTTTCTCAGATGCTGAAGCAGTGTTATGTCCCACCACTGAGATGCACGCTACCTGCAGACACCAGAGACAGCCTCCAAGGATAGGTTTTCTGTAACAATCACTGAGACCTCTTCCTCCACCCACGTCATGCTACAATGGTGATGTTCCTTCCTGCCTATGTAGTCGAGAAAAAAAGACACTAAACCCTAAACTCGACATTATTTTGTATGACTTCATATTGTTAAAAACCACTACACTGAAGAATACTGCCTCTGGGTTAGATGGTGGCATAGGAAACACCAGGAATCTCCCTACTAGAAAACAATTACACTGGCAGAATCTGTGTCCTGTAACTACTTTAGAAAGCTGCAGTTCATTGAAGGCTGATTACTTCCAGGGGAAGGCTTGAGGGTAAACAAAGGTTAATTTTGGTCCATTTCAGCTCTTAGAATAGCAGCTCCCCATTCCCCATCCCTAGCCCTGTAGCAAGCAGTGCTTTATTTGTTCCCAGAGCAGCTTGCATGCAACGTGAAAGCCAGGATAGGACCCTGTCCTCCAAACATCAGGGACTTGTACTCTGATCACTGATTGCTAATTCTGATCATAAGGGCAGAGACAAAGAAGAGAGTGGTCACTCTGTTGCACCCACTCCCCGCGCCCCCCACCAACCTCCAGTGGATTTAAAGAGTCTGCATTCTATCTGCTACTTCATTTTTCTTTTTTTCCCCTTTGGGGAGCCGCTGATTAAAGACTAGAACATTCAAAAGCTACTACATATACGGGGAAAGAAAGTGACTGCATATGCTCAGGGAAAAGTACAGGTTCAGAAAAGACCTAAAAAGACCATAAATTTAAACCTCAGGCTGATCCTTGGTCCAGAGACAGTCTACAAACAAACAAACAAACAAAAATCCCAATAACAAAAAACAGTAAACCCTGGGAAAGGGGGAGAATATTATTTCCAGAGTTACCATATTATTAGATTAAAATGTTCAGTTTTCAATAGCAACAAAAAAGTACAAGACACATAAAGAAACAGGAAAGTATGACCCATTCAAAGGAAAAACATAATTCAATAGAAATTGTCCCTGAAAAAGACCTGATAACAGATCTACTGGAAAAAAGACTTTAAAACAGCCATCTTAAAGATGCCCAAAGAACTTGCCCAAAGGAAGATGTGGAAAATGATGGAATCAAGAAAATGATGGACGATCAAAATAGAAACATCAGTAAAGAGACAGAAAATCTATAAAGAAACCAAGAAAAATCCTGGAGCTGAAAAGTAACTGAAGTGAAAAATTCACTACAGGGATTCAAAGGCAGCTTTGGGTAGGCAGGAAAAAGAATCAGCAAATTTGAAGACATTGAACAAGATAAATTATTGAATCTGAAGAGCAGAAAGAAAAGATTGAAGAAAAGTGAACAGAGCTAAGGGACTTTTGGGACAGCATCAACTGCACCATCATGCACATTGTGAGAGTCCCAGGAAAAGAGAAAGGGATAGAGAGGCTGATAATGTCCTGTACTTAATGAAAGACATGCATATAAAAATGCAAGAAAGTTAACAGATCTAAGTAAGATGAACTGAAAGATACCCATACTGAGAACGTTATATATGAATTAAAGGTTCAATACAGCAAGAAGACAAAATAATTATAAACATTTATACATTTAACAAGCCAGCAATATATATGAAGCAAGAACTGACAGAACTGAAGGGAGAAAAAGACGTTCCCACAATAATACCTGGAGACTTCAATAATCCACTCTCAACAATGTATAGAAAAACAAGACAAAACATAAGTAAGGAAATAGAGTATTTAAATACTGCAATAAACCAACTAGATATAACAGACATATATAAACACCATATCCAATAACAACAGCATACAAATTCTTCTCATATGTTCATAGATCTTTTATAGAATAGACCATATGTTAGGCCACAAATTAAATCTCCATACATTTAAGAAGACAGGTATCATACAAAGTATCTTCTTTGACCACATCGAGATAAAGTTAAAAATCAGCTATAGAATTAAAACTGGAAAATTCATAAATATATAGAAAATTATTAGATTAAAATGTTCAAAGAACAAACTTTAAAACAATAATGGATCCAAAAAGAAACTATAAGAGAAATTAGAGAATATTTAGAGATAAATAAAAACAAAACCCCAATACATCAAAACTCATGGGATTCAGCAAAAGCAGTGTTAAAGGTAGAAATTTACAGCTATAAATGCTCATATTACAAAAATAAAAAAGGTCTCAAATCAACAACCTAATTATACAACTTAAGGAAAAAATTAAACCCAGAGTTAGCAGAAGGAAGGAAATAATCAAGATTAGAGCAGAGAAAAACAAAATAGAGAATAGAAAATGCAAGAGAAAATCAACAAAACCAAAAGTTGGTTCTTCAAGAAGATCAACAAAATTGACAAACCTCTAGCTAAATGGACTAAGAAAAAAAGAAAGACTTAAATTACTAAAACCAGAAATGAAAGGGGAACATTAGTACTAATTCTACATGAATAAAAAGGATAGAGAATATTATAAATATCTATATGCCAACAAACTGGATAAGCTAGATGAAATGAACAAATTCCTAGAGACACAAAATCTACTGAGACTAACTCACATAAAAAATGTGAATAAACCTGTAATGAGTAAAGAGATTAAATCAGTAAATTAAATAAAGAAAAGCTCTGGACCTGACTATTTCACTGGTGAATTCTAGAAAACTTTTAGAGAAGAATAAATAATTACTTCTTTTCAAACTTTTGCAAAAAACTGAAGGTGAGAGAATATTTCCCAATTCATTCTATGAGGTCAGTATTATCCTAATACCAAGGTCAAAGCCATTATAAGAAAACTACAAACGAATTATCACTTATGAACACTGATGTAAAAACCAAACCAAATTCAAGAGCATAATAAAAGGATTACCTACCTTCATCAGTTGATATTTATTCCTAGAATGCAAAGATGATTCAAATATGAAAACTGCTCAGTGTAATAAACCACATTAACAAAATGAGGGAAAAATATGAACATCTCAGTTGCTCAGTAAAAACATTTAACAAAATTCAACACCTTTTTTTTTTTTAAGATTTTATTTATTTGACAGACAGAAATAAGTAGGCAGAGAGGCAGAGAGAAGAAGGGAAGCAGGCTCCCTGCTGAGCAGAGAGCCTGATGTGGGGCTGGATCCCAGGACTCTGGGACCATGACCTGAGCTGAAGGCAGAGGCTTTGACCCACTGAGCCACCCAGATGCCCCATCAACACCCTTTTATGATAGAAGAAAAACTCTAAAATACCCTATCAATAGAAGGAACTCCCTCAACATAATAAAAGCACATATGGAAAAACCACAGAATATCAAACTCAATGATGAAAAACTGTAAGTTTTTCCTTTAAGATCAGGTACAAAAAAAGCAAAGATGTCACTTTCACAACTTATGTGCAATATAATATATACTAGAAGTACCAGCCATAGCAATTATGAAATTAAGAAAGAGACATAAAACCACTCACAACAGAGGGAAGAAATAAAGTTATCTACATGCAGATGATATGGTCTGGCCTGTAGAAAAGCCTAAACATTTCACCAAAAAAACCCACAAAACAACCCACCAAAAAAATAAGTTTGCAATATTTACACAGTAACAATGAACAATTGAAAAAGAATTACAAAAACAATTCCATTCACAATAGCATTAAAGAGAATAAAATGCTTAGGAATTGACTTAAACTAAGGAGGTTAAAGACTTGTACAATGAAAGCTTCAAAACATTGTTGAAAGACATTAAAGACATAAATAAATGTAAACACATTCTATGTTCATGGATTGGAAGACCTAGTATTGTTAAAATGTCAGTACTATCCATAGTGATTTATTTCAATGCAATCCTTACTAAAATCCAATGAACGCTTTTTGCAGAAATAGAAAAAACCCATCCTAAAATTCATATGAAATCTGAAGGTATCCTGAATAGCCAAAACAATCTTGATGAAATAAGTCAGTCAGAGAAAGATAAATACCATATGATTTCACTCAGATATATAATTCATGAAACAAAACAAATGGGCAAAGGGAAGAAAGAGAGAGAGGAAGGGAGGGAGAGGCAAACCAAGAAACTTTTAACTGCAGATAACAAAACACTGATGGTTACCAGAGGGGAGGTCAGTAGGGGGTATGGGTTAACAGGTGATGGGGATAAAGGACAGCACTTGTGATGAGCACCAGCTGTTGTATGAAAGTGTTAAATCACTAAATTGTATCCTGAAACTAATATTACACTGTATGTTAACTAACTGGAATTTAAATAAAAAAAAGAAGGACAGGAGGACTCATACTTTCTGATTTCAAAACTTACTACAAAGCTACCATAATTAAAACAGTGTGGTCCTGACATGAAGAGAAATATGTAAACCAGTGGATTAGAATAGAGAACTCTGAAATAAACTCTTACATATATGGTCAATTTCTGCAAGGGTGCCAAGACCATTAAATAGGGAAAAGGACAATATTTTCAATGAATGGTACAGGAAAAACTGAATAGCATTTACAAAAAAATGAAATTGGATCCTTACTTAACATAAGGCACAAAAATAAACCCAAATGGGTCAAAGACCTAAATGTAAGATCTAAAACTACAAAACTCTTAGAAGAAAACATTGGATTTGGCAATGATTTCTTAGATATGACACTAAAGACACAGGCAACAAAATAAAAAATAGACAACTGGATTTCATAAAAAAAGTAAAAATGTACATTTAAAGACATAGTCAACAGAGTAAAAAGGCAACCCCCAGAATGGGAGATATTATTTGCAAATCCTATATCTGATTAGGAATTAATATCCAGAATATATAGAGAATCGAAAAGTCAATAACAAAATAACCTGAAGGACTTGAATAGATATTCCTATATCTATTCAAGAAGATATACAAATGACCAATAAACACAGGAGAAGATGCACAACATCCCTCATCATGAGGGAAATACAAAGCAAAACTATAATGAGACACCATGTCACACCCATTAGAATGGCTGCTATCCCCAAACCAGAACATAATAAATGTTGGGGAAGATATGGAGAAATCGGAACCCTTGTGCACTGCTGGTGAGAATATAAAATGGTACAGCTCCTGTGAAAACAAGTATGTACATTCCTCAAAAAATTAAAAACAGAATTACCAAATGATCCAGCAATTCTGGGTATATACCCCCAAAAAACTGAAAGCAAAGTCTCAAAGAGATATTTTTACACTCATGTTCACAGCAGCATTATTCTGTGGAAGCAAAAAAGGTGAAATTAACTGATGGCTAAGAAAAATGTGGTATCTACATATAATACAACATGATTCTGCCTTAAAAAGGGAGGATATTCTGGTACATGTTACAACATGGATGAACTTTGTGGACATTGTGCCAAGTGACATAAGCCAGTCACAAAACCACAAAAACTCTATGATTCCATTAACATTAGGCACTTGTAGTCAAAATCATGAAGATATTAAGTAGAATGGTGGTTGTAAGAGGCAGGGTCAGGGGGGATAGAAGGTTACTGTTTAACGGGTACTGAATTTCAGTTTTGCTGAAAAGAGTTTATGGAATCAGTGCACATTTATGAAAGAATTTAATACACTGAAATGTATACTTAAGAATGGTTAAGGTGGTAAATTTTACATTATGTCTATTTTTACCACAGTAAAAAGGAGAACACTGCCTCCTTATAATGAATAAAATTAAAAATTGCTTGCCTTAAAATCAGTGTAACCCGGTGAGGCCTGATCATGCTGCCTCAGCCAGTCCTGGGGGATAGAGATCCTCCCTGCAGCAGCCCAAGGACAGATGGAGGGCAGGGCCACCAGGTGAAATATAGTAAGAAACTTTTATTTTTCTACGCAAATCTTTCCTCTCCCAAACTGCACCGTGACTTTAGCATATCCCTAGAGTTGACCAATTACACATTAAATCCACACTCACTTCATTGCTTTACACGTGAAAGTGTTCTAAATATCCTTTTGAAGTAAGGTTTTGGCAGGTTAAAATAATTAATTCCGATCACGTGCTTGCTGTGGGTGGGACATATGGGACATGGATTATAAATGATATTTTAAAAATAGAATATGTGAGGCTCACAAAATTAAGAGAAATAAATTTTCTTTTATTCGGGTGCCACTCATAATTTTTATTGAGGGGCTAAAAAAAATCTTAGTTTCTTATCCAATTTTATTCTTTTGGCTCTACCTGATAATGTAGAAATTACCTATTGCCCCAGACATGACTAGTATCTTTTGGGGGGTAGGGTGGTACATGGAGTTAACTGCATTCTCTCTATCCCTAGCTCTCTCTTTTGTAAAATCGGAGGTAATTAGAGCACAGCCCTCATAGAGTCTTTGAGGATTAAAGAAGTTAATACCTGTAAAATGCTGAAAATAGAGGAAACGCATGCAAAGTGTTCTCTAACCTTTAGCACAACACTTTGCCATCACCCACAGGAGAACATGCTCATACTAGGATATATTTGAAGCTGGATTTATCTATAGCAAATTTCACTTCCGATTTGGTACTCAATTACTCTTAGACTAATTCTTTTCAATCTTTAAAATAAACACAAATCACCTGGGGTATGTTGTTAAATGCAGTCTAATTGAGCAGGTCGGAGGGTGGCCGAGCTCTGGCATGGCTAAAAAGCTCCCAGGGGATGACTAAGCCACTGGTCCACAGGCCGCACTTTGAATGGCAAGGATGTAGATGACCCATCTCATGACCTTCTACTTCTGGATACAGCTTCCAATCCCTCTAGGAAAGGTTGTGAAACACTTTGCTATTTCCCTGCTCTAAGGCAGTTTTAATAGATGGCAGCATGGTGAGACTCGAATTTGGTAACAGTCCAAAAGACCTCTTCTCAACACGGAGTGGGATGCAGGGAGAAGAGAGGCAGGGCGGCAGACACAGCTTTCCAATCTCTCTTGGTCAGTTCTGTAGAGTGGCTTCATTCTTCTGTTTAGAGCTAATTCCCAAGACCATTAGGTATCAATTTATCCTACTGTAAACATAAGCACTTAGTTTAAAACCAGATATAAATTGATTTTGTTATTATGCATGCTCTCTTCTGTAACTTTGGGTAAACAGAGGCTGTGTATAAATTTCAGAGAACAAAAGATGCTTTTCAAACATGAATGTAATAAAAAGAAGGACAAAGTAGGACATGTCTGTAATCCATGGTATTTAAATTCATCCCTCATCTTCTGAAGATATTTTTCTGGTAATCATCATAAGTAATATTTATTAAATATGTTTAGCCTTTAGAAATGTGCTTCTGCGCCTATTGCCATTTCAACATTGTGAGCTATTTTAATCTAACTGTGCCTTTCTAGAAGTTGTTTACAAAAAAAGCAATAAATAAACAGAAAAGATAAGAATGGTGCCAGAAGATAGGATCATGTACTACAAATTCTAAGTAAACTGAATAAATTTATAATCCTGAAATAAATGTACTGGAAATTATAATGTTTAACCAGGACCTCACACAGGTATAAGCAGAGGAAGAATAAAACTACTTGCATAGTTACAAACCTTATTATTTACAAAGATCCTATAGCTGCTCCTTTAAATAAATAATTATAGACATACCGTAAGTCTTAGGAACTTCCTAGCCTTTAAAAATTCAAAAGGTATAAAAATGTTAAGCATAGGTATTAAGACAACTGCTTGTCTACTGAACATTTTAACTGGGGGAAGAGAGGTCTCTACTAAAAGGGACTGTTTGCTGCTCTCATTAAATGGCATCTGTGGAGAAATGTCCTCATCTTTTGGATTTTTAGGCTTTATCATTTCATGTTGCATTTTTATAAATAGGAAACCTGACCAATCTTATATAAACCAGAATAGCCAATTAGCTATTATTAGCTATCCACCATGCCAATTAGCACAGATGTTACTTTATTTAATAAGGGTTTTTCCCTCTCTGCTTACATGTGATCAGACCAACTGATGAAACCACCCAGCCAGCACTAGGGCCTCCAGCTGAGTTTCTCATACTATAACTGGCTGGGTAGAACCATCTGCGTGCTTTCCTTTGCTGTTCCTGGCACCAAAAAGTAGGTGTCTGCACAATGGCTGACCCAGATAGAAGGGACTTTGCCAAGGTCGTTTTTCTTATAGAAAAGCTAATTAACCTGTGTGAGGCTGAAATGTGCACCCTTGTATCACCATTCTCTGGGCTGACTCCCATAATGTCCCATTAGGGAAAAGCGAAATATGGTACCCTATCATAAGTCCAAGCTAAGAATCAAGTGTGGTTTAAGAAATACTTTGTTTCGGGCGCCTGGGTGGCTCAGTGGGTTAAAGCCTCTGCCTTCGGCTCAGGTCATGATTCCAGGGTCCTGGGATAGAGTCCCGAGTTGGGCTCTCTGCTCAGCAGGGAGCCTGCTTCCTCCTCTCTCTCTGCCTGCCTCTCTGCCTACTTGTGATCTCTGTCAAATAAATAAATAAAATCTTTAAAAAAAAAGAAAGAAAGAAATACTTTGTTTCAATTGGTAAAAGGAAACCAAGCATTGGAACAGCCCTGATTAACACAAACACTACCAATTCTAAGATGTTGGAAATTTAAAAAGAGAGAGAGAGAGAGAGAGAGAAGGAAATAATTCTCTAAGTTAGTTTATTCACATGCCTATCACACTTTAGTTAATTTACCACTTAAACTAATTTATAAAAACCTTATTTCTCACTATGTACCAACAATTGCTATTCATTTTTTCATGTGGTCGCTGATGTCACTGGGAAATGAGGTGACTTTCCAGGTCCTAGGAAAGGTCAGAGTAAAGCCTAATACATCTGAATTCTTGGAAAGCACGCAAATCCCCCAACAACATCATTCATGAACACTTACTGAGTGCCAGACACAAAATCTGTGATTCTAGAGACAAGAGTCTTATAACTGAATAAAGGTAGTTTTCTGACAGTCAAAGCAAAGGAAGCATTTGCAGATAATGTAGGACACCCCTCCCCGCCATCTGAAGATGCTACTTCTGTAGGTTTGGGGAGGGGCTCTGGAATCTGCAGCCTAAGGCAGTCCATAGCCACCTAGTGAAAGTGCTTATAGCTTGTGGATGGTGGGAAGGAAGGCTCCACGGGACACAAGGTGCTTGGGCTGAGACTGGAAAGAACTCTAGGAGTCCCATCAATAATTTTGGTCAGAAGAGATGGCAGAGCAGAACAAGGCAGAGGTATGAGACAGCATGGTTGGTGGGAGGGAACTGAAATAGTTGTGCATTCCTGAAGGGCTGAGAAGGAACTAGAGGGAGGACTGATGATCAGGTTGAACAAGCCCTGGAGATCATCAAGGACCCTGTAGACTGCCTTAAAATCACAGGATTTATCCCAGGGAGTAGGAACCCCTAGAGAATTCTGGTGGGGTCTGGCATCAGACACTGAGGAAGACATTCATGGGGAGCAAGCTAGTGTTATAAAATAGTTGAGATATATGTAACCATTGATAAAATGGACTTTAAATTTTCTAATTAATGCAGTATTGTTAGTTTCTGAACCGAGAACAAAATTAACAAAGTATCTTTCTCTATCCTCATTCCCCTAACCGCTGAAATTCAGAAGATGCATGTCAAACCCAGAGTAGAATCAATTCTATGATAATGCTTATTTTGAAAATGTGAATGTGTCCCAACAAGATTGATGGATTAAGCAACAATGGAACATAATGTGAATTTCATGTTTGCTTATGCACAAATATGCCCACACGAAACACCGGATGAATGCTGGAAACCACATGCAGCTGAACCCAGGCATGCAGGAATACACAAAATGCATACATGCACACACCTCACAAATCTGCCATCACCTCAGTCACAGTGCCCATATCCATCAGACTCCATACAGCCCTCCATCCACTACGTCACGGTAATTCACAAGCTACAATCTTTCTGAGGTCCACTTCTCCAACCAAGCTTCAGGAGTGTATTTATTATAGTAATTATTTATTTTCTAAATCATTTAACATGTGTAAAACCATGCTACCACTTTAACCAGGTTCCTACCTCTTTTTACATATCACTGGTGAAGTTTGAGTGTTGTTCCCCAATCCCATTACCCCATGAGTCCAGTAGTTTTGAATGCATGATTTTGCACAGCATGGTAATTCTGGGGAACAAATACAATGCCTATAACAGAAGTAACTGTTCTGAAGATGACTTCATTTGAAGACAAATGTGTCATGACAATCAAATGGATGTATTTTTCTACAACAGTTAACTGCAGAGAAGCTTTACTTGATAGATTATGGCAGCACTCAGTAGGGCTAATGGGACTCTGACTCTGTAGGGAGGAGTGTTGGTACTCCACGGTCATTCCTCCTGCCCTCTGTCCCTCTCAAGAAGAAGGTGACCCAGGGGTGCATGGGTGGCTCAGTCAGTTAAGCATCTGCCTTTAGCTCAGGTCATGATCTCAGAGTCTTGGGATTGAGCTCTAAATCGGGCTCTCTGCTTGGCAAGGAGTCTGCTTTTCCCTCTCAAATAAATAAATAGAATCTTAAAAAAAAAAAAAGGAAGGTGACTCAGTGCAGTGCAGAGTCCAGGAAGACATGGTCTACCTTTGTCCTCTGGATGTTGGGGACTAGATGTGGTACCAAGAACTGCTGCAGCTGTCTCACTTCTAACCTGGGGAAGGGCCTGTTCTGAGCAGGGCAGGGCAGGGAGGTAGAAAATAACTTGGGTCGGGGCGCCTGGGTGGCTCAGTGGGTTAGGCCGCTGCCTTCGGCTCGGGTCATGATCTCAAGATCCTGGGATCGGAGTCCCGCGTCGGGCTCTCTGCTCAGCAGGGAGCCTGCTTCCCGCCCCCCTCTCTCTGCCTGCCTCTCTGCCTACTTGTGATCTATCTGTCAAATAAATAAATAAAATCTTAAAAAAAAAAAAAAAAGAAAATAACTTGGGTCCTTGAAGACACTAATGAGCTTATAAATCTCTGGTTCTAAACTTTTGAATAAGGTTGGAATAACCTGGAAATCTTTTAACAGTTGTGAAGGCCCATGCCCCACCCCAGAGATTCTGATTCAATATTGCTGTTCCTGACATTTCTTTGGAGTTCTCTAGGTATTCCGATGTGCACCTGGAAATGAGAAGTCCTTTGGACTTGTTTGAGCTAATAATTTTCCTTATTATTTGAATCCGTTTGAGTCAGAATGTCTGTTTTATTCAGCTTGAAGCATCCTAGATAATGACAGTCTCTCTGGGATGAAATGCATGAAATGTAAGGTTCAGTATTTAAAGTCTTTACATTTCATAAGATCATCTCAGGAATTTAAATCTCAGTTCCTGGCAAACAAAACAAAACAAAACAAAACAAAACAAAAAACAAACCCCTCCCCCACTCACTAAAAAAAAAAGATCTTGTGACTATCCAACTTTCAAACTAATTCTGAAGATAACCATCACAGATTATCAAAAAAGGAGTTTAGTCATAATTGAAACTGAGGGTTGGTGACTTTGACTATAGACACTGAGAGAAAAAATCAACACTCATTTATTCTGGGCAATAAAATAGGTATTTATAGTTTTATTGCTGTCCAGGTGGGTGAGGTTAAAGCTTGACTGCTGTCTAGAGATGAATTTAGGATTTCTATAAATGTTATTAGCATTATCACAAAGCACTACCTTGCTGGTTTCGTTCTTATTTTCTTCAATTTCATTTGTTAAAAGTATTGTTGTTGGTATTTTATGGAATGTATCTCTTTGCATCTTATGACTGAAGAGAGATGTGGACGGTATAAATGTGCTTAAAATCTAAAAGACTGTCTAGAATCTAGACTGAGAATGTTCTGAAATTAAGCAACTTGACAGCATTTCTCCCTATTTTAAATGAACTGTAGCATTATTTTAGGTATGAGGCCCCCTTCCCTTTTTGGACTGTGACGTGCTGGGTGTACATGTGTATGTGAGGCAGGTTAATGCTATAGTTTTCCAGTTCTTTACACTTTCTTGTTAATGGGCCTCCTGATAAGATCTGAGGGGACATATGAAAGAATTCAGGTAAATGTTGCAAACTTTCATGATCTGGCTTACAGTTCTATCTTAACTTTGGGACGGTGTCCAAGAATTTAAAGGTACTGATGATCAAGAAGTCAGAGTGATCACCTGAAAGTGATTAATTTTACATGCCGGTCTGAAAGCTCCTTTCTGTTGCAGGGACAAGGTATGGCTGGAATGAGTTTATTTAATAAGATCAGACAATCTTTAAGAGTTTGTCAAAGAGGCAAAATAAGAAAGATAGGGAACTTTAAAGCAGAACAATAAGAACATCAAAGGTGAAACAATAATTGGGAAATACTACCAAGAAAGCCAGGAATCAGAGTCTAGTCAGGGGTGTATGAAGAAATGGTGGGGGCAGAAGGGGGGGAAGGGACCCCTTTCATAACTGCTTTTCCAGTTGAAACACTTTTGTTTTCTTCTCTTGTTTTCAAATGTAACCTATAATGTTTTAGGGTAAAGCTAATCTGTCCATGTTTTATTAAAATCATCATACTTTGAGTTACTCCTGTCAAAGCTTCTACCTACTGACCTAAGTAACTTTGGAAAATGATGTTCTGGCTGAAAATAAGGCTCTAGACAGAACCGTACTAAGTTGGTAACAATTCTGGGGGAAACAAGGGAGGTCCCTGCCATCATCTTCAATAAAAAGGAAGTTTGGGGATTTGATTATATTCTGGTGATCTTTCAAGACATTTTAAATACTTCAGACACATGGTAATGTCAGGGCTGAGAAGGGTCTTGCTTATTATTTTTTCATATATTTTTAAAAAGTTGCTCATGAACAACTGTACTTCACAAGCAGAGAAACACTCCAGACCAAGGTTAAGCTTATGTGAGCCAAGTTTCCTAGTCTAGTCAAATACAATTTACAATAAAGTTAATTACATGTATTTATAATGACAAACATGCCTATTAAGAAGCTTAATTAAGCATGAATGGTGAATTTTCTGTGTAAATGATTATACTTAGTATTCTTATGGTCAAGAGAATTTTGTTTTTGTTCTTCTTTTCTCATCTTATTAGTTGTTCATATCAATGCTAACATGTTTTTCTGGTACCACTTATGTTACCATTTTTTAAAATTTTATCATTATTGCCACAAAATAGAGAGGTCCAAAATTTTCCCAACAACTGCAGTTCCATCTTAGAACCTCTCCTAACCTAAAACATGCTTTTAATTTAATTAGGAAAAGTCACTTCCTTTGGGTACAGGACTTGGGGAATGGATATTATGGGTGTACAGAGAGAAAAATGCCCCCTTGTTTGGGCAAACATGGCCCCCAGACCTAGGCATGCTGCTTAGTGAACAGAAAGCACTCATTCGCCCCTTCAGCAGGGCTCTTGTGAGCAGTGCACAAACTGCACTACTGAACCCTGCTCTGTAACCCTGCCCCTTTCTCCACACGCTGCAGGTATGCAGTACCTGGCATTTACCACCTGCACTACAACCGGGTGGATGAACTCCGGACACATGGGCATCTTGGAGCTGAAAACTGGAGTGGAAATATCAGGGTTCTGGGAAAGAGAAAGCTGCAGCAAAGGTGCCCAAGCCATGACTGACCCAGCAGTTCTAGCATGAGGGAAAATCCAAAGATGTTTCTTAGCCTTAAGGTTTCAAGGCAAGGGGAAAGCTGCCTGTCTGATACAGACTTTATTTGGTTGGCCTAGAATTCCTATGACAGGAGGAATTAAAGCTCAGTCGATTAAACATAGAGCTTTCTGGAAAAGTTAACAGAGAGGTTTCAAAGAACAAATGATGAGATGCTAGGGGCAGAAGATTTAAAAGCAGGAAGTTGTGATGTAGGAGAGGGTGGTTCTGCCATTGAGGGGGATGAAGGGGGACAACCTAGCCATCCCCACAGTTTGGCCTCTGGCCTTAGCTGACCAGCTGCACAGATAATTCAAAACCCCCATCTCATTCCCTGCCATATACATGTGTACTGCAGGACCCAAATGACTGTCCCCGAGGCAATGTGGCATTGAAAGGCTAAATAAATGTCAAATTTCAAGAAAGGTCATTGGAAGGAAGCAAATGCTATTAATGACACATTTAATTAAGCATGATTCAGACCCAGAGGAATTTCTGGCCAGGGAGTCTAAATATTTCTGTTTCACTTGAGCTCTCCCCCAACTATTATTTATGCCTCCTAGGCAGTGTTCAGCATGGGTACAGGCTGGCAATGTCGCATTTTATGGGGATGATGGAGATGAAGACAAATGATGGGGAAGAAGGCCCAGCATGAGGGGAATAGGTGTCTCATTTGTTTCCAAAGGGCACCAGTTTACTGTCCTAAAAAGGGCATTACAGTCAAGGTTCAGCACTCCACTTGCTGTGGTTCTGCTTTCATGGGCTCCTCAGATATTTTGGTCAAAAAGAAATTTACTGAAGCATAAAGATATTAAAAATTGGTTATAAATCTATTTACTAAGTTAAATTAAAACCTGCACCCTGTAAGCTGTTGACAGCGGAGAGCTCTTTATGATTCTCCTTTTGACGTTCACATTTCTTCATGATGGAATTACATGTTTTGGGTTAGGCAAAAAGATGGAGATAGGAGGAAGGAACACTCCTACAAAGATATATGGTCCACCTTCCCTGATCCTGAGCCGGTGCACGTGCAGAGAGATTGTGAACAAGGTTCACATAAGACCTAATGGGTAACCAAATGTCGTGCTTTAAAAATCTGAGCTCATTTTGGCCTTAGATGATAATTCCTTAGAAGCTAGTAAAACTGCTGGTGTCTAAATTCATTTTATACCTATTCATGTCAATAAACTGTATTAAATGGGAAGGTTGTTTTAAATGGGACTATATTTTAATCCAGCTAGTATTAGTGTTATTGATTAAATGAGAGATTATAAATATATATTTACTAACTGGGAAAAAATGCTATAATTAGATATACTCTAGAGATGCCAGTTTTCAATTCCACTCAGATGTCACAGGAAATATGTTATAATCAATACTTTCCACATAATACATGTTCTTAGGAAGTATATATCACTGATGGAAGAGGAAATCAGCTAACTAGGAAAATTCTGGCCTCCTGGGAATGCCACTGCTCAATTTCTCTCTTCCAGTTACCAGTCTAACTCAAGCTGCCTAAAAATTCACCAATGAAACATCACTGACAACAGAATTGGCTCTTTTCAAAGGCAAATGCTTCAGGGAAGGATCAGAGAAATCATTTTGGCAATTAATACTTAAGGGATGATTCATCTAGCTGTCTAGGAACATCCTTCCACCACCTTTCCGCAAGGCCACAGACTTCTCTCTAAAGTTTCCTCTTATTAGAGATTGATTTTGGAATGGGTGTGGGATTTCATTCTGGCCAACCAATGAGATGGGAAGGAGAAGGAAAGCCTGCTGGGGAGCTTCAGAATAGACTTTTCCAGAAGATGTGTGTATGGGCGGGAAGGGGTGGGGGAATGACAGGATATATACCTGCCTCTGTGGCAGCCCTCTAGAGAACATGATGGGTATGAGATGAGGACAAAGCAAAAACACTGAGGATGGCAGAATGAAAAGTTGGTGATGTCAGTGAACAGCTGAATCATTCAATTCTAGACCAGGACCAGTCTATCTCAGGACTCTTGTTATTTGAAACAAGCAACAAATTTCCTCATTTGAGATAATGGTTTCTTTTATTTTTACACAAGCAAATTGCTATAATCCCAACCATTTTACATTCTGCCAGAGGCTATGAGGGAGAAGAAAACACCCACAACAGACATTGTTGACTGCCTGCTCAATATCCATCACCACTATCTGTCTTAGGCAGTTGCTGGATTTTTCACAAGGGAAAACAATGGTTGTATTTAATGAAAAAAGAAATATGTTTGTGGTTCAAGTCTGATCTCTCACATGAAGCCTGTCTAGATAAAACAAAAAACAAAAAACGAAAACCCACGATTGTCTACCTTCTGAATCCATATTAATTATGATCTCTACTGCTTCTCTGGCATTAAGCCATATAATGTCTCTCACACTGATGAGTTATATTCTTATTTAGTTTAATTATTACTTAACTTTTAATGGGTTTCCCTCTCTGTCAATTTTATCATAAGCACCCTCACTGGGACTACTCTCATTTATTTCTTATATAGATATGTCTTAACTTTCAATTTCTAGAACATAACCAGAAGTAATTTGCTAATGTTCACGTTTTCTATACTTCCAGAAGTAACTATGAGCCAGCTTTTAAATTGTTTTCATTCATCTCACACTTTTTGTAATTTTGCTGCCATAAAGAATGCATATTACAAAAATAATTATGTTAGTATGACCATGGCATATGTTCAAGCTACCCAAAGGCAATGATGGGTGCATGCAGGGATCACAAAGACAGATGATGAGCATCCTTAGTGGCACTGGGAGTCTGCAGGGGGTGCATAGTTCATTATACATCTCGTTCCATGCAAGGATTTCTAGATCGGACAATTTCCGATTCCTGTAGTTTAGAGAGGATTCTGAACCATGGATAACTTAAGATCTTTGGAGACTGGTATGTAATTATCACAAAGCATAGTAAAATGTCTTGCAGTTCATTAGGAACTTTAAAAAAAGTTTTACTTGGCTGATGTGCTTAAATATTAGAACTTATATACAAATCAATTTTAGAACTTTTCTTATGTTCAGTATTTTTCCTATTCTTGAATGCTAGCAAAGATATTCTTGGAAAATGATTTGGCAACAATTGTAGAACATGACTAAAAGTGCTAAAACAAGTAAAAAAATTACTTAACAGTCAGATGAATGACCAACTAAAATAGATTTCTAGAAAACTAAGTGTTGGATGTCATCTACATTATCATGAAAAATAAAGTATGGAAAATTAAAAGTATCAAAATTCTCAATTTCGTTTTCAAAACTAAAAAATGAGCACTTGACGAAAACCAGGGTTTGAATTAGGTGGGCCCTAAAGGCTCTTTTGGGAAACAAAGCAGAGGGAAAACTGTCTTTGTGGATAAATACTAACCCTCAAAACAACACTACTACAGACAGTGAAGTAAAGGTCAATTTTTAAAACTTCCCACTAGTTTGCTCACATTTCAGAGAGGAAGTAGAGTGACATCTTTCATAAACATATGGCACAAAGCTTAATGTGTTACCTCTTTAAAGACTTAGCTGAGTTTTGTATTCTAATACATGGCCAAAGCAGGGGCACTGATAGGAAGAAATGTGATATATCTTCATCTAAAGGAGACAGTCTGTGGATTATAGAAAGCCTTTCTATGATACATAAAAAGATGATATTGAGAGGAAACAAGTTTATGACCTAAGATATGATGCTTGTTCAAAATATATCACACATAGTAATTTTGAAAATCATTTCTCAATGATTAGAACCACACTGTAAGCAGACTTTGCAACACTTAGGTTGACAGCTGCTACCAGATTGTTTTGTTTTAATGTCTATTTTCCACTGCTATTTTAATCTTTGCTAACTGACATTAACAACTTCTTGATCTTGGACCACTTTAAAAGATCAATGGAATCTTGAAATCAGCAAGGTACATAGAATTTAAGGCCCTGGGGATCCAAAGCAAGAGATATCTTTGCTTCAATTTCTGGTTACTTGCTTATGTGAAAAACTGATGATCATGATATTAATGAAAAACAATCTTGAACTTTTTGAAGACATGGAATGTCCCTGTATCATAGCAAACTGGTCTGAAAATGAGAGCAAGACAGGCCCAGGGATGATAGGGGCCCAGTCATGGGCTCGGGTGAGACCTGGGTGGCAGTGGCAATGGTGGTATGTGGCTCCCCATGGGAGAATGGTTCCCGGCCGAACATTTTCCAACTGTGTACCATTAGGCTATGATAAGCAACAATCTCAGCATAAATCAATACAGGCTATTTCTCACTTGTATTTCGTGTCTATCATGCGTTGGCAGAGAGAAAGAAGAGAGCTGAGGAAGATCTTGTAATGGTAATACATATACATCACTTGCCCTTACAATCACTGGATAGAACTAGTCCAGTGGCTCTGACAGCTCATGGGAGACAAGGAGGTGCAACTGTACCAAGTGCCTTAGAATGGGGGAGAACTGGGATTACCTAGCAAAGAGCACAGACCATGTTATTTCATAAAATCATCAGATGACCTATTAAAAAACCAGGGACTTTCTCTTGAAAATTTCTGTCTACTTACTTCCCAGAGTTAGAGAACATATTAAATTTTGAATAACTTGAATAATAATTTAGTAATTTTAATTCCATTTCTTGGTACATAACAGGTCTACATAGAGAGTTCGACTTACTCTGTTTCTATTTTATTTCTATTTTTGCCTGACTTCTCAGTTTTAAGTTACAGTTATCACCATAAAGAAAAGTAATTAATTGATGTTACAGACTAATCCATATGCCACCAAAATATGATAGAATGCAAATGAAACAGGTCTCCATATGCCTTTTTCCTTTGTTATTCCTTATTCTGGTTCTTCCTAGACATGTTCTTTGTACAGGCAGACATCTCTTCTAATTTATTACATTCTGGTTTTGTTGTGATTTTTGGTTATTATTTTTAATCTATGTCATATATATAACCCTTTGAAGAGTCAAATGGTTCTATAAGGCCTGTGATGAAAAACACTTCATACAGCCCCGCCCTCCACTTCCTGCTCTCCAGAAGGAACCACTTTCAATTCTTTCACCCTTTATTCATCTCACTATCTCTAGCTTATAGTGCTACTTCTTTACTTTTTCTAAGATAGCTACACTTATTTTTCACTGTGGAAGATAAAGATTTAGGTTTACTGACCACTACCACCTGCTTGCCCCCTTCTCCATGCAAAAACACAGTTCCCACACCCAATATTCTCCAAATAATTTTATCATGATTTTTTAACAAAAAGATTTTATTTATTCATGTATTTGAGAGAGAAAGAATCTGAAACAGACTCTCTGCTGAGTGCCGAGCCTGGCAAGGGGCTCGATCCTACGACCAAGAGATCATGACCTGAGCCGAAACCAAGAGCTGGATGCTCAACTACCTGAGTCATGCCCACCATGATGCCCCCCACACCGCCATGATTTTGATTAGATTAACAGTCAATAGGCTTTCATTATAACGTCTATGTAAATTCTAGTCATGGCTCAGTTACAAGACTTATCATAATCTTTCTTCCTTTTTCTGACACTCTTGTTTTTCTTTGGAGTTACAAACTGTCCTCTGTTTCAAAGGCTTAGTTTCTATAAAGTTATCATTAATTCAAACCCAAACTCACCCCTAGTTTAAATCTCTTAACTTTTTCAAATATATTACTTGTTCTCCAAATAGCATCTTTTTGGAGAAAACTTTCTAGAATCTTCTGACTTGCTCCAACTTGGGCTGGTCGCTGCTCTCTAGACCTGCTAAATAGCTGTGCTCTACTTAGTTTTGGAATCTCCCCATGTTATCATTCTGGGGAATCTTTTTGTCTTGCTTTGGATACTCTATTTCCTTGTTCTCAGGTATTGCCCCATCCTTAGTGTATGTCCTTATTTTCGTAGACCATATCCTCCAGTGGATTCTGAGAATGGCATGAGAAAAACGTTTTTGAATCCTGAATATCTGAAAGTGGCTTAATTCTAATCTCACACTTAATTAGTTCGACCAGGTAGTGAATCAAAGACATAAGTAATTTTCTCTTAGAACTTTAGGGGCACCTGGGTGGCTCAGTGGCCTAAGCCTCTGCCTTTGGCTCAGGTCATGATCTCAGGGTCCTGGGATAGAGCCCTGCATCGGGCTCTCTGCTCAGCGGGGAGCCTGCCACCCCCTCTCTCTCTGCCTATTTGTGATTTCTCTCTCTGTCAAATAAATAAAATCTTAAAAACAACAACAACAACAACAACAACACAAAACTTTAAAGGTATTCCTCACTGCCTTGCTCCCGGCGTTCCTATGAGCGATTTTTAGCTATTTTAATTCCTGATCCTTTGATGAAAATCTTTCTTTTCCCTCAACTCCACAAATTTGGAGGATTTCTCTTTGTTCTCAGAGTTCCTACCTTTCACAGTGATGTATCTGGGTGTGGGTTTATTTCTACTTGTGTGGGACCTTCTATGGACTTTTTCAATCTGCAAACTCAGGACTTTCATTAGTGGAACATTTAATTAATTGTATTTTTTGATTATGTACTTCCTTTCATTTTCTCCGTTCTCTCTTTCTGGAACTTCTACTTTTCAGGTTTTGAGCATCTTAGGATGGTTCTCTAATTTTCTTCTATTTGTCTCTGCTACTTTAGATTTCTGTCCTGTATTTTGTTTTCTTGGGGAGAGTTCCTCAATTTTATCAATTCCAACTCTTCTACTAAGCTTTACATTTCATATTTTATTTTCTAATAGCTTTTGTTGTTGTTCTCTGAATAAATGTTTTTGTTTTTCCCCTGAACCTTTCTTCCCCTATATAAACTGTTTTCTCCGAGTTAGTTTCTTCTATTTGCTTTTGCCGGGCTTTAACTAATAGATGCTCTCTTCAAGTATCTGGTGATCCCTGGCTGTCTTACTCATGTAAAGCAGTGTGAACTAAAAGTTAAGATAAAGTTCTGTGTGTGGACAGAGTTATGCAGGGTGGGTTTACTGGCTGTTTCCCTGGAGAACACCTAACGTCAGTACATTTTGTGTTTTTAAAAATTTATTTAACATTTATCTAGAAAAAACTCTTTTCACTTCCTCCCTGAAGGGACAGACGTACTGGTATTCTGGGAAGCAAGTGGGGTAAGCCTGGGGATCTCAGATTCAGTATTTAAATATATTCATCATTCCTCTTCAGGTAGAGCGTGTACTCAAATGTGCCTGACCTCGCTCAGTCCAGAGACATTCTGTTTTACACTTTCCAGAGGAGTAAACCTCCAGTCTTCTACCAGAGTGGGAAATGGAATCCTCTTGCTTCTTCTTATCTTTCGTTTTAATTCCAGTACAGGTAGCCTACAGTGTTGTGTTAGTTTCAGGTGTGATACCATGATTCAGCACTTCCATTCATCACTCAGTGCTCCTTACAAGTGCCCTCCTTAGGAAGGATCTTAGAGAGCAGCTATCAGTTTACCACTATTAAAAGTAATTTGCATAAAACTCTTTAAAACAAATGGTAAAAAAATTACTTTTCAAGAAATAAAATAAAACTGAAAAAACACTGTGGTTTGTTTTATACAGGTCTTAATCTATTATTCGGTATAATGTTACTTGTTACAATTTAGGAAAAAACACAGGCTTTGACAAAAAAGCATTTGCAGAGGAAGAAAGGATGGAAATTTGGGATTCAACTCATTTTAAAGCGATGCTGCTTTTTTCTCCCAGTGCGATACAGACTGGCCTTAAACTATTACTAACTTATAATAATAAAAGTAAAATATTTTGATGAAATTGTTTTAGTTCGTCGACACATTAAGACCTTTATAAAACTCAGTACTAAAGAGGTTTTAACAAATGCAGTACACTAGAGGAAGGTAAAGGATAAAAGAAAAAGTATCCTTAAATACTTACAGATTCTTTTCTGCCCATAGTTTTGCTGTGGGAGCGGGAACGCGAGATGTTGCTAAAAAAGGAATCCTTTTTAGTAGCAGATGAAGGTGGGGAGCCAGTGAATTCTCTTCCTCCAGGCAAACTTTCTGTGCTTGGGGATGAACTGATGGTTTTAGAACTTTGTCCTGTAGGAAAAATTAAGAGGCAATAATGACACACTAGACTTTTTCACTAAGCTACTTTAGTCACTGTCTTTAATAAAGGATCAATTATTATACTTCTTTGTTCACACTGTCAACATAAGGACACTATGGAGTTATTAAAATGCATGCACTTTTATGTATCAGAAGAGCTGCTAGTTTTTTTAAAACATGAAGTGCCCCTATGCTTTTCCACAAGTAATTTACACTATGATAGTCCGAGTGTTACACACATACAGAAAATCGAAATGTTCTAATTTTTAGAAATCACAGGTTAGAGAGATGGATTTTCCCTCACTAAAGGAATCATCCTTAGGTACAGAAACCAGAAATTATTATACTATACTTTATACTATTAATATTAAAAAATCTAAATCCTTCAGCAGTTTTTCGAAAGAGCGTCTTTCCTTTTCACTAACTGCGCAACAGATACATGGCTCCCCTCCAGCTATGGGAGAAGCATCTGAAAGATGGGACAAGGCGCTGGCTCACAGGGCCTCTCTCTAGACTGATTCTTACTTCAGAGTGGGTGCATCTGTGACCCTGTCATCTGTTAGTTTGCTTAGCAAATGACCTTTTCAGAGATAACACTAAGGTCAGCACCTATCAAAATGTATCTCTAAATTATCAAGTCCCAAATTAGTGGTAGTACTGGAAAGGTTTTGATTGGCCTACATGTCACAGAAAACCCCTGCTCCAAATATATTTTTCCCCCCTCAATTACAGAACTAGTTTACTAACATTTTTGTTCTCTTTGGGAACCCCAAACATTGAGACCTTAAGAAAATGGAGTCACCAGAACATGTCCCCCAAGGAAATGAGGGGGTCTTCCATCTGGACATCTGAAGGAAAAGCCTAGGCACCAGGAGGAGTCTTGCCTTGAGACAGAAGAAAGGACTATCAGACTTCCCTGCCCTTCCCATGCCTTGTACACACAGAAGGGGACAACACTGGTATGGCACACTGGGCAAATGGATGAGATACTCCATGGCCCAGTCCTCCCCTGGACAGCTCCCAAGGTGAGTAGTCAGTATTCTTTACAAGCTTTTAGCCCGGAAGCTGTGCAGTGGTTCTGAAGCTCTCTATAAACCTTTTAAAGTTTTTAACCAATAGAAATAACATTAATCATTTCTTTTGTTGCATTAAAACGGAAAGCCTATTCTCAGAGGCATGTTCTTCAATATATTGCTGTGGTGCCCTGCCCAAGTTCCTCCCTCAGGGCCAAGGCATCTCTTCTCCCAGCCACTGGGAGTGTTAGCTGATGATGGTTCTTGGGAATTTCTCTTTGGAAAGAGCCCTTAGCTGAAGAGAGTTGCTCTCTCTAAGGTCTTGTCCCTTCCCCAGAGGATTACCTCCAATCTAATGACTGGTTGGGGGAAGAGGATAAAGGCTGGCCTTCTTGCCTCAAGACGGATGACTCCAAAGGGCCAGCCCAGCCCCAGAAGTTCCAGCTTTGCAAAGCAGTTCAACTCCTCCCTCAGCTCGACTCTGCTCCTTTCATTCCCCAGATGCTGACCTGGATGGCACACACCGCCCCCTCCCCCAAAGCTTCCTGCCCATAAATCTTTGTCTCACAGTTTATTTCTCAGAAATCCTGACTCATGACAATTATTGAGAATTATTTTAGATTGCAGGCATTTTTAAATATACTAAATAAAGACCAAATTCTTAGGCCACCTCTGGCACACACATATTCTGTCACTCTTAACCAAACACCAGGGGACAAGCCCCATGAAGATGGAGCTTATGAAATGCCTACAGAAACTCTGCCGAGCACTAAGGATGAGGGAGGACTGCAATAGGAGCTCTTAAGGGCTCCTAAAAATAGCAGTGCAAGGGAAATACAGACTGGTATGCACACTAAGGAGCCTGCAATCCCAGGTGATAAAAGGAAACACGAGTGTAAACAATGGGACTCTGGAAGCACAAAAGAGGGAGCCTCTGGCCGGTCTCAGGCCATGAGAGATATGCGTGCCATCTTAAAGCCTGAAGAGCAGGTGGTGGTGGTAGGGGTGGGGGTGGTGGGGGTGGTGGCAGTGGCTCAGGAAGGGTCATTTTTGGCAGAGAACACAGTATTTATCAAGGCAACCGGTAAATACTACTGGGAGCATCTAGCTCCGGTAGAGCCTGACCAAACCCGTTGGAGCCATCTATATGTAATTGAAAATGACACCAATACTAGTGTCCCACAGAGTGCTTCTTTTTCATTTGATAATTATTTCACTGGTTTTCTGGGGCAAGGAGAATCAAATAAATCCTTTCTAGAAGTTGCTGGTACCCTACATGTGAGTTTATTTTCCCTCTTGGTCATCTAGCCCTAGGGAGAGAAGGGAAAGATGGAAGAGGAGGCTCTAAAGAGGGCCAGGGAGCTCAAGAACAGCACTCTGTTCTCGGGCTTGTCAGCAGATGACGGGAGTCACTACAGATTTGAAGGAGGAAAGCAGCACGAGAATTATAGAAGCTTGGTTGAGTAAGGCAATCTTCTGTACCTGCCCACACAAGAGATTACAAGGGCTGAACCTAAGGCTATTTACAAGTACCTGCTGGGTCTGATACACCTAAGCTTGAGTCTAAGCCCAGTGGCTACCTAGTTGTGGGGCCCTGAACAATGCACTGAGCCTCTGTAAGCTACGGTTCTCATCTGTAAATGGGACGTCTACTTCTTACATGCTTTGTACCCCAAGTGGGTAACGTGCATGAAAGGCTCAGTGTGGCTGAGCACTTCAGAGAAAGAGGCACACATAAACGTGACTAGCACAGTGGTGACTCCCAAATCTAGAGCAGGGAGTCTAACATGCGGTACTGCAGATTTGCTAGTCCTCCTCCCCCTTAGGACCATTCTTATGTTGGCTGCTCCTCCCACAGACTTCAGTGAACCAGCTCTAAGCACAGGATGACCACATAGGCCACACACACAAGACTGCCTAGCGGGACAGCTGGCGTCCAGGACCTGCTCTAGGGTTCCGCCTGTCTGTGAAGATGCATGTCCTGGCGTGAGCTGCCCCCTGCATGGAAGCGGGAGCTTTTTCTAAAGTGCACAGATGTGCCATTTGGACTCAATATGGATGTGCCTAGGTATATTAAATCTTGCTTCTTCTTTTCCTCTCTGAAACATCCAATGAAAGTTTTGTGTCCTAAGTGCTACGTGTCAGCGCAGGTTCTTGTCAAGAGCTCAAGCTGACTGAATGAGCCTCACAGGCCTCATGAAGAGCCCTCACCATAGAACGGCTGGGAGGGACAAAAGGGGCATATGGAGAAAATCTTTCTTGAGCACCATCATGTTTTTGTGATTTAGCTCTCATGAGACTCCAGGGGAAACAAGAGCAGGCACTGGGGTGGGGGGAGGTATTCCTATATGGACAGGAAGAACCCCCGGAAACTGGAGAC
This sequence comes from Taxidea taxus jeffersonii, assembly GCA_003697995.1. Lineage (NCBI taxonomy): Eukaryota > Metazoa > Chordata > Mammalia > Carnivora > Mustelidae > Taxidea > Taxidea taxus. The sequence continues at coordinate 132,318 of ML104680.1, read as the reverse complement.
CAGCCGGAGGAACTGGACACGGGACACCCAAAGGCAAAATGTTCACAAGGCTAGGAAGCCTGGGGGTCTTTGGTGGGGGGCATAGCTTGGAAAAGCCAAAAGGGAAAGGCCTGAGAAGCCCAGTGCTGTGGCCACGGAAAGGGGATCACCTTGACTTTACTCAGTGACCAAGGAGGAAATGAGATATGTCTGGCTCCTATCTGGTGACATTTTGTTACCTCACAGACTTGAATGACAGACAGCAAGAAGACTGATGTTTGCACATTAAAAACACACATTGTAGTGTCACAGGACAGTGAGCGGAAGCAGGTTGCACCTGGAGCCCCTGGAGCAGACCTGCTCTAGTTTGACCACAGTCTAGTCTAAGCACTGCTGGATGTGCCCACATGCAAACATGTGGTTATAGGATATCAGGAGTAATGATTAAGAAAAGGAAAGACAGGGGTGCTGAGTTGGCTGTTTCATTATTTGATTCTGAAAACCAGAGGTATTTGGAAAACAAAAAACAAAAAACAAAAAATACCTACTAGTGCCACCCTCATCACCACCACCCGAGAGGCAGCACTTCTGAGTCCTTATTGGGCAGACGGGGCTGTGGAAACTTCCAATGACTCTCCCTGAAGCATCTGCTCTTTTTTTTTTTTTTTTCCTACCCAGATAACAGGGTGTGTAACCTCCCTAAGTCATCCAGCAAGGCAGTGACAGAGGCAGAATTCAAACCCAGACCCAACTCCAGAGCCCATGCTGGGGAAAGCTGTACCCCCTCCTCCCCTGGTAAGGGCTATGCCAGGTGGGCTGTGGCACATGTGACCTCAAGTGGAAGAAAAATGGAATGAGGTCTTTGAAAGTAAAGGGCAAATTCTGCTCTTGTTCTCAGTCCAAAAACTCATTTTTTCAATGTCTTCTGAAAGTAAGTTTTCCACAAAAATGCATTTTCTAACTAACTGATACTTCCCCCAATTTTTCACATATGTTTCTCTGACTTCTTAAAGTGATTATCCAGAACACAATGCAACTGTTTGTCCTGCTTCATGATGATCATTTCTCATCAAGAAGCAGAGTGGCCAACATAGGGTCATTCACGAGGATAGCTTTTGGTTTCTCAGTCTCTCTTCTCACTCCTGTGAGTGGGACCCCTTTGTGTTATCATTACTATGTTCTACTCCAGTTAAAGTGGCCTCTCTTTTCATTGTTTTACCAGTCTGTTGCTTGTCATCTGCACTGGGGCATTTCTGTTAGTGTTTTGTTCTTGAAGGTCCAGAGGGGAGTCATCTCCAGACATGTGAGCTGTTACTGCGCTAATGTGACTTACACGTCACTCTTTCATTTAAAATCTATTTTTTTTCCTAGAAGGAATTACAAAAAACTTAACAATGGTTACTTTTAGGGAAATGGGTTGGCAGAAACAAATGGGAGGGTAAACAAGATTTTTTCTATGTAATGGCTTTAATTAATTGGGATGGCCTAAGGTTATATGTTTTAGTTTTGCCTTAAGAATGTCATCAGTGGGGGTGCCTGGGTGGCTCAGTCAGTTAAGCATCCAACTCTTGATTTCAGCCCAGGTCATGATTCCAGATTGTGAGATGGAGCCCTGTGTCAGGCTCCATGCTGGGTGTGGAGCCTGCTTAAGATTCTTTCTCTCTCCCTACCTGTCTGCCCCTACCCTGCTTAAAAAAAGTCAATGATGGTTATCTGAACAGGGAGATTTTTTATCTTTTTCTCCCTTTTTTATTTTTAAAACAACCTGACAAATGCTATACAATGATATTTATGTGTGCATGTATGTATGTATATTCATATCCGCAACATAACATGTAACCACAAGTATAAATATTAAAAATGCTTATGGCAATAACTTAAGAAATCTAAATTTCTTTCCTAGTGGGCCATTAGGTGATAATACTTGCATACTTCTGTTGTTGGAAATTCTAAATTCTCTTTGGAAGTAATGTCTGTGTGTGTCTGTGTGTGTGTGTGTGTATACCCATATTTTAAAGCTTTGTGGTTCCTAAATATCTCTTGAAAAAAGTTTCTGGGGTAGCCAGGCAATTTCCAAAAATAATTTTCAGGAAGCTCTTTGAGTTAAGTCTTGACAAACAAATTCTCCCATGGTATATATTTTATGACTACAACCTGCACTGAGAGATGTAAAATGGAACTTTCCAATAATTTTGCAAACACTATTTATTGACTTAAATTATGGGAATTCGTTTTATAGTCAGTGTTTTTCTTCAAAAACAGAAGAAAGCCCATGCAATTGTGGCTTAAAGGCAAAGATACAAATATAAATCTCATGAAACATGCAATCAAAGAATCACTGAAAGTGTTAATATTTACTTCATTTCTTGAATATACCCCATTACTTTGAAAAAAGATACTTGGGAAAGTCTAAATGATCATTTTATTTCCCTTGTAGGTGTATCTACTCTTAAAATATTATACAGGAGAATATAACAGGCATGGTATCTCTGACGAAGCTCTCCAACTTCTCATATTACTGATCCTATTAAGCCTAGATTGTTAGAAAGTTTTTTGTTGCCACCACTATTTTGGTTGACTTCTACTTCCCCTTGCTTTTTGACACTCTGCAGGAAGTGTGTTGAGGAAAACACAAGGTGACTTCTCCAAATCAGGGTTGGCACTGTCTCATTTTCCTACCATTGTTGTCACAATCATTGTCATAGACTGAAAGCTTTTTCTTTGGGCTTCATGTGTCATAAAGCAGCTGGAGCCTCTCCTACCAGACTGACACAGTCTCTGTCAGAGCACAGCAGGCAGGAAGAATTCTGAACTGGGTATCCAGAAAAAGAGCTGGTTCCTGACTGCGGCTGCTTGTCTGCATCATCTAACGCAGAGGCTGATGACCAAGCAACCGGGTAAAGCTGCAGGGAAAGCCAAGAGACACGGAGAACAGAGCTTGGCACAAGTAAACACTGAGCAAATACTTGCTGAATAAATGAGTAAGATGATTCTACCTCTATGACACAAAAGGTCTGAACAAAATGATATAACCTCCCTCTTTAGGATGCTATTCAAAAAGCAAACTGTTCCTGTGGCTCCAGTCTGTGGGAAGAACTGGACAGAACAATAGCATAGAAGCAAAAGTCAGACAACCTTTAACTTTCTCTTTCCATAGGAATAAACTGAGATTCCACAGCAAAAGATCTACTTTTCAGTAAACTAACCTTAAAAGGTTAGCAAACTAACTTTGGGATATCAAAACACTTGTTAAAAAGTTGCCAGCTAGTGGTGGGGGGGTGGTGCTCAGATTTTTTTTTTAAGATTTTTAAATTTTTTTGAGCAGGGGGAGGGGCAGAGAAAGTGGGAAAAGCAGACTCCCCGCTGAGCAGGGAGCCTGAAGTGGGGCTTGATCCCGGGGCCAGGACACCCCAGGATCATGACCTGAGCCCAAGGCAGACACTTAACCGACTGAGCCACCTAGGCACCCCTGAATGGGAGACTCTTAAAGTTAGTCTAGACTTTCCCTTAATACAGAAATCCTTTTTACGGCATATTTTATCTAAAAGATGATTTAATAAAAGATTTATACAATAATTTCAATATTTACACATTTAAATATTCCACTGGAGGAGCTAAGTGTAAATTACTACTATGTTGTATTCCTGAAAAAAACCTTTTTTCTACATTTTGAACAAAGGGCTATGGTATTTAAATGTGCTCTTTTTATTTTAAATCATTGCCAATTACTACACAGAGATTTGTTACACTGGACTTTGGTTCTGTTAAGATCTTATTTCAAAGTCAAGTTATAATTCTTTCAGGTAAAACACAGTAAGTATTTCTGGCTAATACATGTAAAAATATGCACCCAACAGCATATAAGTCATTTATTTACTCTCAGAAATGATCTGTTAAAAGCTTGCACATGGCACCTATGCAACAACAACAAAAAAACACCTCAGTGTGACCTTCCAAATGAAGCATAGTGTTAAAATAACCACAAAATATAGAGTGACCATATTTTGCAAGAAAAGAGGCTGATGCAAACTTCATAGAAAACCCACACACAGCCAGATTTGGCATCACCAAGGTATGACATGAGAGGGGACTTTTGTTCTGAACAACAGTGCCACTCAGTGGCTGAACAATGGTAGTGAACTGATCAACAGTATGAATGGAGGGTGGGCTAAAAGAAAAATGGAATTTTGGAGTAGGCAATGATAAGACTGCAGGCAAAGAGATATACTACGTTGCCGTGGTAACTGTACCTTGGAGGTCAGTTAGAGTCTGGACAGGAACAGAAACCTGAGCATCGCTTCCTGTAACTACATCGCCTGGATTTCATAAGAAAAAATAATTAGATTTCATAAAAAGGAAAAAAAAATCAACTTTACTTTTTTTCATAATACTTTTATATCAATCTAGTTACTAAAAGTACAGTAAAACAAAATACAATCTCAGAAAAATTAATATAAAGTATTTTTAAATGCAGTAATTTTTAAAAAGTGTGCCCTAAAAAGCTTCTGTGCATGTTTTTGTTCAAGAAAAACAACAACAACCACAAATTGCCCCAGTCTAAAGCAGAGGAAAACCTGAATGATCAAAAGATTTTGCTGAAATGTCATATGCTAGAAATAGTAGGGTGATATAATACTTTTTTTTTAAAAAAGACTTTATTTATTTATTTGTTAGAGAGAGCGAGCGAGCACAGGCAGACAGAGTGGCAGGCAGAGGCAGAGGGAGAAGCAGGCTCCCTGCCCAGCAAGGAGCCCGATGTGGGACTGGATCCCAGGACGCTGGGATCATGACCTGAGCCGAAGGCAGCTGCTCAACCAACTGAGCCACCCAGGCGTCCCGATATAATACTTTCTTAATTAAAAAAAATTCTTAATCCAAAATAAGTTATATGCATTTATTAAGAAGTAGGCATTCTTTTGAAGCTGATTTCCTCCTGTAACAGAAATTATTTTTAACTAAACTTGAATCCAATTTCTTCAGTGATATGATAAATACCTAAAACAAGCTCTAATTTCATAGTAAGTATTGAAAAGATTTCATAAGTTACCACATGTACTTAAAATGTCAACATGTAAAAATAAATCTGTGAACTGCACACCCTTTAAACTTGATATACTTATTATAGGCAAGATTTCATTCACAAATTGGACCTATGGGAAATGCTCAAAATAAAGAAGTGTTTGACTTCAAAGGAAATGGGGAGAAAGGGAGTGCATTTTAAAAGTACAGGAAAGAAAGGAAAATGAGCACAAGAGGTAATTCTGTGAAGAACTTGAGGTATACTCCCATTGAGAAGGAAGACTTTGTGGTTCTTTGATATCCTTCCTGGATGACCAAGTTCAACACTAGGCATAGTCACTGTCAACAGAATCAGCCTTTCAGCATCTGAAGGCCTAAGCTATGTTGAAGTTAATGAGCTAAAAACGAAGCCTTCTTAAAAGACACTGTACTTTCCATGTTTGATAATGTAGGATTAATAGACTTCGTTCCCCTGTAGCTTTTACACAACAGTAAAAAGTCAATTTTTGGATTATGCAACATATCCTCAGTGCCTTGACTACTTGCTACAATTGTAACTGACAGCACAGATAGCTCATCTGGAAATTACTGGGTTGTAATCATATCGTCCCCATCAATTAACAGTACATACATTTTGAGATATATATCTATCTTTATCTCCTGTAACTGAAATAAAATCTATAAATAGGTACACACTCAAAACAGCAATAAGCAGCTTTTAGCAGAATTTATCAGGTCCTGAATTTTCATAATATAGTTAACTCTTTGTTCACTGATAAATGGAGTGTCTATTTTCTATCTATTTGAAGGAAATTTTCTTTTCTTTTTTTTTTTTTTTTTTTGAGATTTTCAATTCTATGCTTGCTACCCATTTTTCTCTGCTGCTTTTGGATCACCTATTAGTGTATATTTAGAGGCTGAAAACTCATTTTAATATTAAATACCACCAGAAAGTTATGGAGGAACATTTGTGCTCCCTCTTCTTTCTTTCACGACCCTGCTCCCAATGCATATTCAAAGTAGTTTGCATTTCCAGCAAAATATACGTGAATTTTCGGTTTTCTATACAACTGTTCTCCTACATAAGCACAAATCATCAAGAGTTAACTAACCTACGAAGACTATAAGCATTTTCATTTTTAGAAACAACCATTTTTCAAAGCAACTTTCAAATTCTCCAGCAGAGTACACTAAAAGGGCTAATTCATTCTCCCTCCTCAAAGGCACCAAGTAGAAGACTGTTCTGAGATAGTTAGAAGCCATATTCCAACACAAGCCTCCTTGTGCAGACTGTGCTCACCATCTCTGGGATCAGGGGACACACTTGCAGACTTGTCATTGTCACAGCACAGCAAGATACTTGTGAGAAACACCAGCATAAAGAACCAATGCTGGAGAAGTACTTTTCCTTGTAGAGGGAGTTAACAAATACATCTTGATAGCTGTTTGGAGCTGGGAGGCTCCCCTGGGGAGCAGTCCAAACCTCTCACTTCAGGGTGAAGAAGCAAGTGGTCATAAGGCTTTAGGACTGTGCTTATAGTTCATTTCACGGGTGAGTCGATGAGACCTCCACTGGCTTCTATGGGCATCAGTGGCTCTCTCTGCCTTTTACTGTTTCATTCACACCTTTATGCAGGGAGGGGCAGTAGCAGGAATATTTATCTTTTAAGATGAAGGTAGACAAGCTTTTCATGATTGACATGAGAAGAAAGAGAAATAAAAAGAAGAGCTGCAGAACAAGGAGACTCTCTCTCAGCACAGGCATCAGTTACAAAATGCCCTAGTGATACTCATGTTCCAAATACTTTGCTTAAGTGCTCTGCTGTCTCCTTACAACTGGGGACTTCGTTTTCATCAATTGTTCCATCCTCATGCACTTCCTTTCTCACTAACTGTGATATTAATACTTGACATTTCCTTAGAGATACAACTTTATACTTCTATAGTCATTTGGCTTGGTTCCTCAGAAAATTTAAGCTACAGCATTAAGAGATTCTCTGACTCATTTGCCTGCCATCAGTTAGAATTACTACTGACTATGGCTTGTTATCAAAGCAATACTGAAATCATATTTGGTTAGAACAATAAAACAGTACAATTAAGAAATATATAAAATAACATTCATTTCCATTCTGAAAGTGGGCATGTCTCCTGGCATTAAAATACATTTACAATGTGTTAATGATCTGAAGTCCTCTTTTCTTTAAATCATGTGTGATAACTCCACATTAAGAAGAAAGGAATGTAGCTTTAAACGAGATAATCTTATGTAAGACAACCTGAATATTCTAATAGAAACTTATATACTAACTATATAAAGTCTAATACTTCATCTAAGCAATGACAGATAACACCAGGTAATGGGAGAATAAACATATACTCATTATTGAATAATACTCATTATTTTGTGCCATTGGGGAATAAAATCCATTTAAGTTTACCAGTGGAAATGCCAACAATTTAAGATTTTTAATAATTTTGGATGAATCTTCTTTTTTTTTTTTTAATATTTTATTTATTTATTTGACAGAGATCACAAGTAGGCAGAGAGGCAGGCAGAGAGAGGAAGGGAAGCAGGCTCCCTGCCGAGCAGAGAGCCCGATGCGGGGCTCGATCCCAGGACCCTGGAATCATGACCTGAGTCGGAAGGCAGAGGCTTTAACCCACTGAGCCACCCAGGCGCCCCTGGATGAATCTTCTTAAGCAGAGTATATGGAACATGGGTTAAGGTCTTTGTACTGATCCAAGGGTGCACAATTGTTCTCAAAACCAGCTCCTGAAAATGGCTGCAACAACGGAACTCTTTAATGAGGCATGGCTCGGGATATTTGTCCTGACACTAAATGGCCATAGACTCTGTCCTTTTTGAGGTCTCAGGACTGAATTTTGTAGATTTTCTGCCATCATGTTACTATTTCCTGCTTCTATATAGCATAGATAGCAGAGTCCCACCACTAAAAATAAATGCAGCTGTTTCTAATCTGCTATGAATAGGGGTACTTAATACAGAGCTCTGTAAATCGTAGAAAATAAGAGCACACAGGTTCTCAGTAAGAACCTGAAGGGCTGTCTTACCAGTAAAGTTCATGCAGGAGATGAAGCACAGAAAGGCCATGACATAGAAAATGCGCTTGCGTGAGGCCGGGGCCACTCTCCAACATGCCAGGGGTGCCCCCGCTCATCGAAGGGCAGCTCGGGACAACGTGGTCTCCCACATTTCCTCTGCTCTGACATTCTACGGCCCTAAATCCTGGTGTGTGGACTCACTGTGGCTGCTCTCGGTTCTGTTTAGCTTTGCTCCCCCTGTTAAGGGTCTGGCTGGTCTTCCTCAGGGGTAAAGCAGCTGGATGCCTGGCTGCGAGCACCGTACTTCTGCCAGTACCAACCGCATGGAGGAATGCTACTGACTGTTGGAACTTCCCATTCCCCATTCTTTCCTCCAGCCAGGAGCACCAGGGCACAATGTGAGCAGGATCAGAGTGGACCGCTTTCAAGTTCTATGTTGTGACAGTTCATGCCACACCCTGCGGGCATCCGCGGGACTCAGGAGTATACAGTATAGTCCTAAGCATATGAGGACATGTATGTGAAAGAAATAACTTAACAAATCACCTCATAATGTGCTCCTGTTAAGAACAATATGGTATCTGATATCGCAACTTAAAAAGGATCTAATACAACTGATTGTTTACAATTAAGTATTGTATTAATTTCTATTTCTAGGAGGCTTGTTCCTCATAGGCAGGTGAGGAAATCCCAGGCAAGTATTTTCTTCAGATTTATTGGTATTTTTTCCTTACCTTTGTTCAATTGCACGGGCATGCTTTCTGATTTCATCAGTCGCTGTTGCTGCTGCTGCTGCTGCTGCTGCTGCTGCTGCTGCTGCTGCAAATGCTGCCTGGGGACCTCTGCTAAGGTCCTGGCGGGAACCACAGCAGCGGAAGAGCTGCCACTACCACCTGCTGGTACAGGGCCACCCGCACTGCCTGGGGCAGTCATTGCTGGAGAAATCAACTTTCTTCCAAAATTGATCAGGCTATTAGAAACTTTATTTATATTCAGGGGAGCACCTTTGGCATTGGTCCTATAAAAAAAAATAGGTGGAGAAACATCACTTAAGTTAGAGGACAACCCTATTTCACATATTCCATTGGTATAAAAGATATTTTAACTTTGAAAAAGTTTTACTTTTGAAAAAGTAAATGCTTTTTTTCAATGCTTTGAAAAAGGCCATTTACTAGATCAGCTATCAGAAGTAAGAAGTGAGAACTTAAAAGTAAAAGTTCAAGAGGTGGTGTATGGAAAAAGGTCTTTGAACTTTTCATTCATTCACTCACTCATTCATTCATTCATTCATTCAACAAATGGGGCCTATGTTATGCTAACATTGTGCTAGGTTCTGGGGATACAATTGTCCAGGACATAGTTCCCCTTTGGAGTTTCCAGTCTAGTAGGGGAGAAATATATAATTGCATTAATAAAGCAAGGTTAAAACCTGTGAGGAGGGCTCTAAAGAAGAGGTACAGGGCTGGGCAAGCCTTGGGGTACTCAGAGAAGATAGCACCTATGAAACAAAGTGGACAGCAGACTACCCACAAGCCCTGGCCTGTGGGTATTGGGCCACATTTAATCTGACTTTGAAAAATAAATGTGTCTGAGAGTCACAAAATAAATTCAATAAGAGTTATATAGAATTGTCTAGTACCTGAGAACTGCAATCTACCTTTACCACCCTAACCAGTCCTGGCTGTCCAAATCTTCCTTCTCCACTGCCCTGCTTCACTTTTTTTCTTTTCCTTAATATTTGAAAGAGAGAAAGAGAGAGCACAAGCAGGGTCAGAGGGGGGGAATGGGGAGGGAGAAGCAGAAACCTTGCTGAGCAGAGAGCCTGATGCCGGGCTCCATCCTAGGGCCCCAGGATCATGACCTGAGCCAAAGGCAGACACTTAACTGACTGAGTCACCCAGGCACCCCCCATTCTACTTTTCTTGGTGGCACCTTGCATCATCTGACATGCTATCTATTTTACTTGATTGGTTATTATTTGTCCATCTCCTCTAATCCCTGTTCAAACAAAAGTTTCACAAAGACAAGGATTGTCTCTCTGCTATATTGCCATTGCCTAATGTTTTAGAAATATTTTTTAAAAGATTTTTATTAATTTATTTATTTGAAAGAGAGAGATCACAAGTAGATGGAGAGGCAGGCAGAGAGAGAGGAGGAAGCAGGCTCCCTGCTGAGCAGAGAGCCTGATGCGGGGCTCGATCCCAGGACCCTGGGATCATCACCCGAGCCGAAGGCAGAGGCTTTAACCCACTGAGCCACCCAGGTGCCCCTATAAATATTTGTTAAAAGGCACCTACCTGTAGTCTAAGTTTTTCCACCTTTACCATAAAGAGTTCCTGTTCCTAGCCATGGCCAGCTTCTCTATTTGTGCTCTGGATCCCATCCTCTCATCTTTCAAAACTGTTGCCCCTGCACTTCCCTCTCGAATTATCATGTTCTCCTTACATGTCATTCCCATTAACATACAACCATGGGGTGTGTGTGTGTGTGTATGTGTGTCTGTGAGCTTGTGCATGCACACATACGCGCACACCCACACGAACTTATCCTTGACCCCCTGAACCTCCTTTCTACTTACTGTTCCCATTTTTCCTCCTCCTCCCAATGTGTTTTTTCAAAAAGCTGTCTTACATGCTACTTCTGTTTCTTTGGTCCTAAGCCCACTACAGTCTGGTTGTGGCCTCCTGGCCATTGCTCAGAAACCTCTCCTCCCCATCCCCAATCATCTCCATGCTGCACAGCTGACAGGTCACTCTTATTTTATCCTCCCCTCAGTGGCAGCAAACTCCCTAAGCACGCCTCCTCTCACACTTCCTCACTTGGCTGCCATGGTTTGCCAGCATCTGTGTTACAACTCTCCGGCAAACAGAGGACACCAAGTAAACATTTGTTAACGGAATAGCTACTGAATGACTACCTCCCAGATTATTCATAATCTTGAAGTATCTCAGGGATATTATCTTGAAGACCAGTTATGATTATAAATTATTTCAGTTGTAGGAGATAGTCCAATTCTAGGACAATACCAACTTTTGTATTTTTATTGCCCCAATCATTAATAGAAGCTAATTTTCTCTCATTTTGCTTTTTTTCCCCTCAGAGTAGAAAAATGAAAATCAAGTTTGAGGGATGCATTTACTTGATTGGAGTTAACTCGAATTTTATGATTATCTCCTTCTCTCAGATCTACCTGGCAGCTCTCATGTAGTAATTCTCCTACATTTTATATAACAGCTGTATCCTTGGCACTGCTAGATATAGCTTGAAGACAGAACTGATCCATAGTTCTATAATAAAAAGAACACTGTGCTTCTTCCTTTCATAAAGGTTTTCTCTAATGGTACTAGCTAATATTATGGGCTAGGTATTGGAGACTTACATTACTTTGGAGATAGGACAAATCAAATTTAAAACCTGGAATTCAGCTTTATGAGGGAAAGATCTATTCATTTACAATTCAATGAAATGTGAGAAATCATTTTCCAAATGATTCTTTTTGCATCGGGTTTTATTTTTAAATAACTTTAAATGCCCTTCCAAAAATTATTGAAAATAACGTTTCTTAATGGAGATAAGGATATATAGTGATTATGCACCACTTACTTCCAGTTTCCAGCTGCTTCCTAATGAAGTACAGCATTCTCAATTTACAGACACTACAGCTTGCCACAGAGAAGGCACTCAATCCATGTTTATTGAAAAAAGAATGAATGAAATGAAAAGAACTCATAAATTGTGGATTAAGTAAGGCATTCACCTCTGGCACTGCATTCTACTCAGCAGCTTGCACGCATTCCCATTTCTTGTGCGTGGCAGTAGGAAGAAGAGCTATAATAACACTGAAGTTCTCCTGCATTTTAGTTTTGCTTGTTTGCAAGTCAAGATTCATAATTCACAGATATGAAGAAGTTATAATGTTGTTACCCTTTTTTATAAACAAAAATGTACTAGTCAAATTCCCACACTGCCAGTTGTAAAATTTATATGTTGATAAAAGTACTAAGAAACTGCTAGAGCATTATCAAGAGAATATGGTTAATGCATCTTCATTACTACTAATAACCACAAAAAACATATAGATCAAGCTCATGCCGAGCAATTTTTCATCCAAATAGCTTTGCCATAGTTTGCCTTTTTTGAATATTTTTTGTTTTCAACCAACTTCCCCCCTCATCCACTACGCATTGCTTCCAGAAGAATATTTTCTTTTCAAAACAACTATTGAAGGCGATGCTACATCTTTCAGATATAAAACAACTGTAAAACATAGACTTCTAGGTAAAGCACCCTATCCACAGTCTGTTTTGCAGGATGACAATTTTTTGGCCAAAGGTAGCTAACACAGATCTTAAATATCAGTAGCAGCATTCTTTACAAGAAATCCTCATCAATTTGCAACAACTATCACTGGCTATGACGTACACTATTAAGTCATGTGTGTTACATTGATGAAAATTAATGCAGTTGTCAAAGATATAATGGACATCGAGTATTGGGTTGGACTAACAATGGAGTGCAATGTGTCAACGGTGTTGAAATAAACAGTAAGAGAACTCTGGAGTTAAGACATTAAGCAAATCTAATGAGTAACTGGTTTTGTGTAATCAAATTCTTTCATTATTACTGTCTAATAAATACTATCATTAAATAACAATAAAATAGTACCATATAAAAGGGATTATTTTGAAATTGTTGCCAACACTCTACTTTTGGCACAAACTCATTTAGTAGGTTAAAAGAGTAGCAATGGGGCATTTTTCTTAAGATTCAAGATTCCTTAAAACACCTGTATCAAAACCCAACCTGGCTTCACTGTTGGGCCCCTTTGGATCAGTTTCCAAAATTCTAAAAATGGGTAGCTCTCGTTGCCTCTTCCTACGCACTTGAGCTCTGGAAGTCTGGTTTTCTGATGCATACTCTACTGAAAGAGCTTCTAAGTGTCTCCAGTGCCTTCTTAACTGCCAGAGTCATGAGCTGTTTTCATTCAACTTCTAAAATTTTTCTAAGGCTTAAACAAAAACAAAAACAAAAACAAAAAAGCCCTAACTAAAATCATTATCACATGATCACCTCTGTACAACTCTCCACAACAGTGGAGATTTTCCTTTCCTATTATCCAAACTTTGGCACAACTCCAGGCTTTTTCTTTTCTATCTAAGGATTTACTTTTTAGGTCCGATATTAAGTGTCTGATATTTGTTTATTTCACTCCTTCTGTGATAAAATTTTGTTACATACTTGTTTATATTTTTGTCAAAGAGTTTTCAATTTATCTGTACTTATTTTTCTCTATACTCTAATTTATATTTTCCTTGTTATTTCCTTTCTTGTGTCCCCCAAGGTTGAATGCTTGGTCTATTCATTCATTCATCCACTTATTCACTTATTCATTCCCTCTCTTTCCCAGTAAAAGAGTTTAAGGCCATATATTTGCCTCTGATTATAGCAATAGCATCTATGTTTTCCCCACACATTTTCTAAATAGTCCATTGGCTAATTATTATTTAGGTACATTTTAAAATTTCAGATGGTTGGTTTTGTTTATGCTTAAATGTAACACCCACTTTGTTTTACTGAATAAAAACAGAAATATCAGAAGAATGGAAGTGGGGGAGAATGTTCTAATTTTTCAAAAGGATTGTAAAAACCACCAACTGGAAAACAGACTGGCTTATTCAAACTTTTTTTTACTAATTACTTAGAAATGGTTGTAGTTTATTATAAGTAGCCGTATGGTTCACTAAAAACAAGTCATTCTAAGGCAACTTTATTTCTTATCTGAAGTATTAAAGTCTGTTAGATTTATCAAGTTATGTCAGTGCCAGTGGGATCTAATGGAGGACAAACGTGTGCTCAGTTATAGTTGGGGAGCTGTATCTCAAGTTTATTGCTGAATGTTCTAGCACCCACCAAGGACTTCTGGTGATGACAACTGTGTCACACTTGGTTCACAGACCTGCTCTGCTCACAGTCCGTTTTGTAATGCCATAATCTTCCTTCCATCAGTGAGCTGCACAGGTGGGGAGAGTTGCATAGCTATTCTCTGGACTGTTTCCTTATCTTTAAACAAAGGGGCTGAATTATATGATATTCTGGGTCCCTTTTAGATAGAAAATCCTCTAATTTTGTGACTCAAGGAACGAAAACATGCACCTATTCAATTTGAGATACCCAATCTATCAGATAAAAGAATCAAAATTTAAAATACCTTCAACAGGCTAGCACAAGAAATGAATTAAACAGATAAAATCTAACAAAGAGAAATACAATCTTAGCACTTAGGTTAAACCTTTTTACAACTGTGCATTACACACAGAATAGAGAGGTGGATTAGCATGAGTTCATCTTAAAAAACAAACAGACTCCCAAACATTAGTGTCTTAGTTTGGTCTGTAAGGCTAATACAAGCGCAGAGGAAAGCTGCTATAGAAAAGTAAGATTCTTAGCCTGCACTAATACTAAATGAGTGAACTTTTAGTTTCCAGTCTGGCATGTAAGAAGCTTGGAAGTTTCTGCTCTTTCCTAACAACCAGAAAAAAGTTGAACAAATTGAAACAAAACAAAGCCAAAACAGATTTTTCTTAGATCCATAAGAGAAGTGAGGTCATAGGGCAAACTGCTGTCCCCAGATCAGACAGACTGACAGATGACCACAGAGAATCAGGCTTGACTAGAACAGAAACCCACAGGAAGCAGAGCTGGAGTAGGGAAATGTGAAGTGCAACTGCCCAGTTTCTAGGGGCTGAGAGTGAATCAGCTGGACAGATTAAAAACTCCAAGGGGCCCGGTCATGCAGGGGACAGCCCACACTTCTGAGTTTTACCTCTTGGAGCTCTACCAGAGTGTCGTGGTGAATATGAGAGAAAAAGTGTGTGTACAACAGGTGGTATGGAAAGGAACCATTTTGAAATACACCTGAGTGTTCTGTTTTTCTTAACATTGCCCTCAGGAGAAACTATTTAACCGAAGTCTAACCTGCTGAGGTTTTATCAGAGCCTAGCTGACCTGAGGGAAGGGAAACACCCAACCCCAAACCCCTCTAGCCACCCTGTCCCACCTAAGTTGGGGAGGGGGCATAAGAGGCATGTATGATGTTCACAGTCTGAAGGTGCCGGCTCATGAAAGGCCTGAGACTACAGAATGCTTCCTCTCCTCACACACCTTATCACTACATCACTGTAAGTCTACTCACAGCAGTTCCTTTTACCCACTACATCATATCTAACCATCAGAAAAAAAAAGATCACAAGACTTACTAGAGAAAATAAAAAGACACAGTTTGAAGCAACAGAACAAGCATCAGAACCAGACTCAGATATAGCAGGGATGTTGGAATTAACAGACTAGGAATTTAAAACAACTATGATTAAAATGCGAGGGCTCTAATAGATAAGTAGACAGCATGCATGAACAGATGGGAAATGTAAGCAGAGAAAAGAAAGTTCTAAGAAAGAAAAAGAAAAGAAATAATGGAGATAAAAAGTACCATATAACAGAAATGAAGAATGTCTTTGCTAGGCTTATTAGCAGACAATCTACAGCTGAGGAAAGAGACTATCCACACTTCTGAGGTTGAGGATGTTTTAACAGACATTCCCCAGGGGCACCTGGGTGGCTCAGCGGAGTAAAGCCTCTGCTCTCAGCTCGGGTCATGATTCCAGGGTCTTGGGATCGAGCCCCGAGTAGGGCTCTCTGCTCAGTAGGAAGCGTGCTTCCCCCTCTTTCTTTCTCTGCCTGCCTCTCTGCCTACTTGTGATCTCTATCTGTCAAATAAATAAATAAATAAATAAAAACAAAAAACCCTAGACATTCCCCAAACTGAAAAGCAAACAGAAAAATACTAGAACAGAATATCCAAGAACTGTGGGACAATTATAAAAGGTGTAGCATATGCATACTGGGAATACCAGAGGAGAAGAGGGAGAGAAAGGAATATCTGAAATAATTACAACTGAGAATCTCCTCCAAATTAGTGTCAGACACCAAGCCACACACCCGGAAAGCTCAGAGAACTCCATGCAGGGTAAATGCCCCCCAAAGTATACTTCATCATATCATTTTTAAACTTCAGAAAATCACAGTTTAAGACATAAATCCTGGAAGAAACCAGAAGAAAAAAACCATCTTACCTATGCAAGAGCAAAGATAACCACCTTCTTAGAAACCATGCATGCAAGAAGAGAGCGGAATGAGTATTTAAATATTCAGAGAAAAAACCCACCAACCTAGAATTCTGTACCCTGTGAAATTTCCCTTCAAAAGTAAATATGGTACCTGTATATAGGAAATATATATTACTGTTAATAGTAAATAAACATATGACTAGAAATACTAGGTGAGAGCCTACATTACAGAAGCTAACTGTATAGCTACAGCAGACAGCTTCTGGCGAGGCATTAATTTCTGGCATAATTGAGATGTGTGTTTATAAAATGGAGTAGAACAGTGGGGGGTTTTCAAAACTATGCTGAAAGAGGAATGGCTTAAGAAAAGCTTGGAAACAAGTCTTACAATATCATGAGAGTTGCCATGTGGGAAAGCAGTCCTTTATGGCATGGCTTTAAAAAACAAAACGAGTGGGGCACCTGGGTGGCTCAGTCAGTTAAGCTTCTGCCTTCAGCTCATGTCATATCTCACAATCCTGGGATCAAGCCCCACATCAGGCTCCCTGCCCAGTGGGGAGTCTGCTTCTCCTTCTGCCTCTGCTGCTCTCCCTGCTTGTTTTCTCTCTCTGCATGTCAAATAAACAAAGAACAAATCTTAAAAAACAAAACCAAAAAGAGTTACAAAAGTTACAGAAAACAGTTCAAAATGAAATCCTTTCTAATGATTTAACATGCTCTATTTAAAATAGTAAGAGCTCCAACTCTGGAACTATATAAAAAGATGGGAAAATTACCCACAGACACACAGGCTTCCTGGCCTGGCCTGGGTGAGAGACAGGCTTACGTGAAAGGCCCTTCCCAGCTCTAAGTGTTTATGGCCTGCAGGTGCCAAAGGGCTTCTGTCGTCACATTCACTATCCTGTTGAAATGACAGGACAAAACGAGAGGCCTTAAGGAATGCTGACTGAACCAACTTAGGGGCCCATCTGCCCTGCCTCTTTATCTCCATCTTTCATTTCTACTCCTTTCTCTTTGCCCCTCCTTCTTCCTCCATGTTTACTGTCCTTCCTCTTTCTTCCCACTCCCTTCTTTTGTATCATAGTCCCCTTTTCTATCAGTCTCTCATCTCATTCTACCAATACTTTTTTTTCCCCACCATAAAACCATGGAACTTACTTTAAAATTTTCTTAAGTATAAAGAGTAGTTGGAAAAAGTAATTACAAATACATGACTTTAGTTTTTGGATAGAAACTATATTCCCTTTGCAGCTCTGTTATTTTTCTAGAAATCTACATTATGGACCTACCCTCAATGGATTATCATTCATATTTATTTCTTTCATGTTTATGGTCATTGATATTTTCCTTGGAAATTCAGAACAGTTGTCAGGGTTGCAACATAGTAGTTTTCAAGATGATTCTAACACTTGAGCTAACATTTATGTTATACTTCTGCTTAGAAATTCTGTGAGCTGAAGGCTTCAAGTTCTATCAAATGAACTGGTTTCAGCCTTTCTTAATTCTTTATCTTTAAAATTGAGAATAGCAAATTTGCTTCAGTGCAGACATCTATATGTAATTCTAAATGTCTGCCATATTGTGAGGTTTCTATTATCTTAGAAAACAAACTATCCACATCTCAAGAAACTCCAGGTTTCATAGGTCTTTATTAAAACAAAAGGATAAAAGTTCGTTTGTTATTACTTATTCCTTAGGAGTCATAGGTAACATTCACTCCTTTCAGCTATAAAGGCTATGATTATTTTGCATATGGTAGAAAAATATTTGTTAATGTGATATGAAGCAAAAGGAGTGTAGTCCTTGCTAGGGATAAAAAGGGTGTAGGCCTAATATGTGTTTGGATATAAGCTGAACTGTGGGGCCTACCTAAATGGGTCTGAACACAATTTATAGTATTTGTTAAACTAGTACAAAAAATATTAAGGAATTGCATATTAGTTGCAGTGTATAAAAATCATTAAATTTCCAAAGATTTACCTATAGAAATAAATATTGAGGTTTCTGTTTCTATAGTTTTCAATTCTACCACTTTCAACTAATTTACTTCCTGACCCAGTGTATCTGAAGGATGTAAATTTCTCCCATCAGTAATCACGATTCATAATATCAAAGTCTTTAGAGGGTCAGGGATTCTCTGGCCTAGGGAAATGCATCAGAATGAAAGAGGATATAATTCTGAGATGCCCTCATGTTGGGGAGTTCTGTCCTCTTTACCACTCTTCCCTCATTTTGAGAATCATTAAATATCTTCATAATTAAAATCACAAGCAGCTTTTGAGAGTTTGAGGCAGGATGTATGGGAGTCAATAAAGATAAAGAAATGTGTGAGTCTATGGAAGAGTCCAAGGAAACACTTACATTAAAAAAAAACAGGCATAGAAGGGAATGGGTTAGATGCAGAAAAAAATTTTTTTCTCTCTTAATCAAAAAAATATATGAGACCTATATATTAAAAGCTATGAAACACTGAGAGATTTGGAAGACATAACTAAACGAGGTGATCCATGGTCATGGAGAAAAAAATTCAGTAATATTAAGGTATAGGTTCTTTCCAAACTAATCTGTAGATTCAATGTAATCCCAGTCAAAATCCCAGTAATTTTTATCAAAATTGACAAGTTTATTCTAAAATTTATATGGGAATGCAAAGGCCTTAGAATAGCCAAAAGAATGAGGAAGAGTAAAGCTGGAGGACTCAGACTACTAATAATCAAGAATTAAAGTACATGAATAAGTGATGATGGTTATTAGACAAAGAAAAGAACATACAGAAATAGACATACATACATATGGTCAACTGACTTTCAACCAAGGACCCAGTTCAACTCACCAGGGAAAGGAAAGACTAAATAGATGGCACTGAACAGCTGGCTATCTACAAAGAAAATGGTGGACCTAATCTCTTCCTCACTCCAAACACAAAAATTAATTTGAGGTGGACCACAGATTTAGTACAAATACTAGAACCACAGAGCTCTTAGGAGAATACAGAGTATCTGTGACACTCTATAGTAAAGGCTTAACTCAGCAGGCTTGGGCTGTCTGAATCCCACTCATTCCAAAGCTGTTTTGAACAGGCCCTTGACTGACAACTGGGATAACCTTCAGCCCCTGGAAAGCCCTGCCTGGTAAGATTGTCTTCGTATAGCTGGGGGCTTGGGCCACACCAAATAGTTCCTGCTTACTTTTTATCAGTCTGACCTCTGAGGGGACTGGTGACTGAGCAGTTAATGTTAGTCACACTGTTCTTTCATGACTACATGACTGACCCCTAATAAAAACCCTTGGGGAACACCAAAGCTTGGGTGAGCTTCCCTAGCTGGCAACACTTACCATGTGTTGTCATACATTGTTCCTGGGAGATTTAAGCACTGCACTGGGACAGGGCAATTGCAAACTTGTACGTAGTTTTTCCTAGACTCCAACCCTTTTTCTTTCCTGATTTTAATCTGTATCCTTTGGCAATAATACACTGTACCCATGAGTATAACAGCTTTCTGGAGTGCTGTGAGTCCTTCTAGGGAGTTACTGAAACTCCAGGAGGTCTTGGGGACCATCAAAAATGGAGACTAAAGGAAGGCAAAAGTTTCTTAGATAGGAAACAAAATGTACTAGCCATAAAAGAAGAAATTGATCCATAAACTTTACTGAAATAAAACTTTCCTGGTCATCAAAAGACATCATTAAGAAAATGAATAGACAAGCCACACACTGGGGAATAATATTTGCAGTACATAGTTCTGACAATATATAAAGAATTCCTAAAATTAAAAAAAAACACAATCCATAAAATAGGTAAAAAACTTGAAACAACAGTTTATAAAAGAAGATATACAAATCATTGATAAGTTATGAAAAGATGCTCAACATCACTAGTCATCAGAAAAATGTAAATTAACGACAATATGATACTGTTTTCAAACCAGCTGGGAATAAATAAAACAAAAAAGACTGATAATAGCAGATGTGGGCAAAGATGCACAACTACAGATATTATACAAGGATGTAAAAGGATGCAAGCCATTGGAACCTCCATATATTCCTGATGGGAGTAGAAAAAGGTATAGTTACTTTTAAGGGTTTGGTAGTTTCATGTAGTTAAACACCTATCCTACAGAGCAACGGAATTTCTGTTTACCTAAAAGAAACAAAACCATATATCCATGAACAACACCAGCAACAACAAACAACAACATCTGAACACCTGTACAAGAATGCCCATAGCGGCCTTATTCCTAATACTCTGAATCTCGAGCTAACCCAGTATCTCTCAACAAGAGAATAAACAACTTGTGGTATATTCCTATAATGGAAAACGACTCAACAATCCAAAGGAAGGAACTATCACTACATGCAATACGGATGGGCTGTAAAGGCATCATGCTGAGTGAAGAAAGCTAGACGTCCAAGAGCACACACTGTGTGGTTCCATTTATGTGAAGCCCATGAAAAGGTAAAACCAGTATTTGGTAACAGGAATCAGAAAGTGGTTGCCTTGGGGTGAGAGGTTGCAACTGACTGTGAAGGGACCCCAGGGAACTCTCAGGTGAAAGAAATGTTCACACCAGGTATATGGCTTCGGATGGTGGTCACATGGGGATGCGCAACTGCCAAAACTCATTAGGTGGGACACTTCCGGTCTGTGTTCCAGTGCACAGGATGCGTACATTAAAAAAGAAAAGGAGAAAGATCTGTTTGCTCTGGACTAGGAAGGAGATAGTTTTGCCAATTTACCTAAATTGGTTGGGAATTAACAACTCTCTCTGATATAAGAGACAGAGCACTTTCAGACATGGATGTGTTCACAGCACAAGTTATATGAGCACACAAATATCACAAAGTTACATTTATACAGAAATCAGGGTCCTCTGAAATTCTCATTAGCCAATGAACTACTAATACTGGTAACCATGGACTTCTTGGGTTCACGGCTTGGGGAACATTATTAGCAATTATTTCTTTACCATATTTTAGCAAGAAAATAGTTCTGAGCAATTGCAGTCATTATGTAAGTAAATAGAATAAGGCCAAATTAAAAAAAAAATTGTCAATAATATTAAGTGGAAATTGTCCAGGGGAATTTTATAATGACTTTTAGGTATTCAAAAGAGTATTTGTTTACTTTTATTAAACTAAATATTTGCTAACCACTATAAACAGTGCCAGGTACTGTGCTAGGAATGTGAAGATTCTAAGATGCAGATCCTGACATCAGTGTGAGTTATTCTACAACTTGAAGGTAAAAATCATTTATTTTATTAATATTTGAATTTGTTCTCTGTGCCAGGTACTGAAGAAACAGCAGTAAATGAGGTAGATATAGTCACTGTCCTCACGAAGCTCATCATCTTCTAAGACAAGATTGCTGGAAGGATTCTTGGGCATCTTGGGACTCTACACTTTCTCAGGACATTCTAATTAGGCGAGGCCCAGAGAGGAGTCCTCTGAAGGTCTGAGATCCTGCTCCCAAGGAGAGATGCAGAATTATTAGCCATCAGGCATTCTGGGGTACGAATCGACTGGATGCCATCACTCTCCAGGCATGGGAAGCCCAGCTGAAGAATATGGGATATATCTTAAGAGCTCAGGGTACCCTCCTTACTAGAATCTTCCTACCCTGGAGCCTGGCTTCCTGTTAGATCTCATGCAGGGCTCCCGACAAGGGGCCTTCTGCAGAGGGCCTACCTACCAGGATTATAATTCTGGAATCTTCCATCATTGATATGAATTGTTTAAACTATGCTCTGACAGGGGATGAGGGGCAGAGGAAAGCTGGAGTAGTTAGCACAAAGAATGTTCTTGTTGATCAGGTGAGTCGAGAGATCAGGAACTGAGCTTGATACCTTTGGTCTTTAAAATGTTGGTGATACGAAATTGCTTCAGCAAGTTAAGAGGCCTTAAGTGTGGAGCCTGTGAAAAGGCACTGCTAGATAGAGTACGTGCTCTTGAGGCACTACTGCCAGCTTGGGTGCCACCATTTCATCCCCTCTGCAGAGCAGAGAGAATTACACATTTTAATCATGTTGTGTCATTTTCAAAACAGAAAATCCATGAACATTCTGGAATAAAGAAGGTATGTGATTCTACTCTTAATGTAAGCAACTGCAGTATTTAAAAACTATGAAATTCTGTTCCAATGCCTACTCAACTGGGCATTTTAGTAGTTACAGATTCCTAAATAAATTGATAGGTCCTTCTGAAGACTGGTCACAAATTAGATGTACTTATTTTTTTTATAGCAGCAATTTCTGGTTATTTAAGGACAAAATTGGAATGAGATTTGAGTGTTAAATTGTCATTCTGAGCTTAAAAGTTGAATGAATAAGAAAATGTCAATTCCCATTTTTAAAAAGAAATTTGCAAGTAAGTAAAATCAGAGCACAGTGAATATTATCCACACACGTAATAGAAAATCTACCACTAAAATACCTAGGCACTTGCTTTTAAAGACTTAATTATAGCAATCCATGGTAAAGCAGAGATGAGAAATCAGGCTTCTTGATTTCTAGAGATATTCTTATCCATGAAATCACATGTCATCTTTGAATCCTCGTCCCTTATTTGGATAAGCAACACAAATAGAAGTCCACTGCCATAGATATAGCAGGTATTAGTTCCCTGCTTTTCAGGTGTCTGCCTGTCTCCTGTCTGTATTCTATTTATTGATCACTGCTGGGGGTTCCCACATGCTTATGTCCGCCCCTGATTCATTCCCACTCCCTCTCTTTCTGCTTCATGACAGCCCCAAGGCATTAACTCTTTAAGAGCCTCTAAACAGCTAAGAAAGTAGTTGCAAGGTTAATTATGGCTGAAGGGCTCAGCCAGATAAAAGACCCAGATAAGATCTTGGGTCTTAATTAAGGAAATGGGGACTTTACCAGTCCTTTCACAGCTACAGTGGTTTTTGATCATGGATAAGCAAACCTCCAGGGAATTATCTGGTGGTTATAAAAAACTAGAAGAATTCTTTGGCAAGATTATCAAGTTTGGGGTGCCTGCGTGGCTCAGTCGGTTAGGTATCTGCCTTCTGCTCAGGTCATGATCTGTGGTCCTGGGATTGAGCCCCACATCAGGCTCCCTGCTCAGTGGGGAGTCTGCTTCTCCCCCTATCCTTCCCTCCTGCTTGTGATCTCCCTCTCAAATAAATAAATAAAATCTTTAAAAAAAATTATCAAGTTTGTCTTAATTTATACTTCAGTTGGTGACTAAGGGTATTCATGTACCTTCACCAGTGCTAGCTTACTCATTCATTCACTCACTCATTCATTCATTCATTCATTCACTCTAAACCATTTTCTTGAGGTATAACTGACACACAAATAGCTGTACATATTTAATGTGTACAACTTGATGAGTATGGAGATAAGTAAACATATGTAAAACCATCACCACCATCTATGCCATTAACATATCACTTCCAAAAATTTTTACTCTCCCTCTTTATTATTATTGGTCATTGTTTTACTTTTTGTGATAAAAACACTTAAAATAAGATCTACCTTCTTAGCAAATTTTTAATATATATTAATTAATATATTATTATTACCTAAGGGTACCATACCGTAGATCTCTGGGACTAATTCATCTGTGGCTCATTTTTTTTAAATTTTCTAATATGAAAGGTGAAAATGATACTTCATTGGTATTTTAATTTGCATTTCTATGAGTAATTATGAGTTTGACTAGCCTTTTAAATGTTTATTTGCTGTTTGAAATTCTTTCACTGAGTGCCTACTGTATTCTAGACACTATGTTAGGTGCTAGGGTATAACAGTTAACAAGACAAAATGTACAGTTTACATTTCAGTGCAAGAAACAATAAAAACAATAAAAAACCCCAATCATTTTTTTTAACATTTCAGGTAATAAGAATTGCTATAAAACACAAAAACAAAAACAATAACAAAGTAAAGAGACAGAGTAAATGGGTCCATTATTTTAGATAGGGTAGTCAAAGAGAGGTTCTCTGAAGAGATAATATTTGAACACAGAGTAGTGTGCCATGTGGATCCTTGAGGAAGAATCCAGGCACAGAGCACAAAGCAAGCTCAAAGCTCCGGAAGTGAGAACATGTTTGTTTGCTTGAGGAATAGTAAGCAGGCCAGTGTGGCTGGAGTTCAGTGAGAAACAGGAAGAATGGTGGTAGCAAACGGGGTTGGAAAGATTGGAGGCCAGATCATGTAGGGCTTACCCTGCAGGTCATTAATTGAATAGTTCTGGGTAGTAGAGTGATAGGATCTGACTTACATATATCTGGCTGCTATGTGGAAAAGGTCTATAAAGAAGAGAGAGTAAAAAGACCAGTTAAGAGACTAGTGGTGACTTGGTATTAGGAGTATGGAGGGAAAGGTGATTTCTTTCAGGATATATTTTGAAGAGGGTTTGCTGGTGGACTTCATGTGTGATGTAAGAGAACAATTCAAGGGCAATTCTAAGGTTTGATCAACTGGATTGGCTATTTATTGTAATAGCGAAACACAGGGAATACCAGCTTGAGGAGGTACAATCAAGAGTTTAGTTTGGAAAGTATTAAATTCAAGATACATGTGAGACATCCCAGAGGAAATACTGAGTAAATAGTAGAACACAAGAGTCTGGAGTTCAAAGGAAGAGGTCTTACTAAAGATGTAAATTAAGGACTCTCAGTCATAAGTGGTATTTAAAGCCATGAACCTGGATTGAGATCCTCTAGGGAATGAGTACAGTGAAGAAAGGAAGTCTTGAGGGTGTTCTAAAATTTACAAGCAGAAAAGGGGGATCCAACAGAGCATGACATGAGATGGAATGGCCAATGAGATAGGATCTCATTTTTCTTACTGAACTGCATAAGTTCTGTATACATTAACGATACTAGTTTGTCAGTTACTTACACTACATATATTTTTCCAATTTTCCAACTGGAAAAAAATTGCTTTTTGATTCAGTTTATTTTATTTTTGACATATCTACTTAAAAATAGTTGTGTAGTAAAATGTACCATTCCATTTGTGATTTTTTTCCACTATTTTTAAGGTTAAAAGTCTTCTGATAACCAGAGATCAGATAGACACCTGCATTTTTTTTTAAAGATTTTTATTCATTTATTTGACAGTGAGAGAGACAGTGAGAGAGGGAACACAGGCAGGGGGAGTGGGAGAGAGAGAAGCAGGCTCCCCACTGAGCAGGGAGCCTGATGTGGGGCTCAATCCCAGGACCCCAGGATCATGACCCGAGCTGAAGGCAGACGCTTAACGACTGAGCCACCCAGGCACCCCAGACACCTGCATTTTATTTCTACTTTTGCTTGAGTGTACTTTGATTCAGTTGGAATTTGTTTTGGTGTATGATAATGTTATAAGTTGATATTCTTTCAAAAGATTTGTCAGGTTTCCCAACATCATTTATTAACTCTCTCACTGGTCTGTGATGTGATCTTCACATAGACCTTTCATTTGGTTCAGTCAATTTTAAGCTCTGAAAGTACAACACAGCTGGTGAAAAACCTTCCTTCCAATCATCACAATGATACTATCTATGTATAAGAATTTCAATGTGCTTATAAGGAACTGCTAAAACAGAACCAATGTTTTGAGAAGAAAAATGCAAGGACAGAAGGCTAAATAGAAGAAAGATAAAATATGAATGGTAGAAAGGAAAGCGTATAACCCATTTCCTTTTAAAAAAAAAGCAGACATTGAAAAATGTAAAAAGATAACAATAACATGTATACACACTTTTTTTGTTGAGTTACTTCCCCATGCCAGCCATTATCCTTAGTGCTCTCAAGTGGCAAGACAACATGCCAGCTGTCAAAGGGCTTAGATTTTGGTGGGGAAATTGGGGAGTCAGATGACACACATAAATGAAGTCTATAACTTCAGTGAGTAATGGACACTATGAAAGTAAGACTGGGCAACGAGGTAGAGAGTGAGCAGAAGAGAAAAAAATAAGAGGGAGGTCCAAGGGGCCTCTGTGAGGTGACCTTTGGGCTGAGCTCTAAATCATGCAGAAGAAGGAAAAGAGGAAGGGAAGAAGGGTGCTCCAGGAATGGGGAAGGGCAAGTACAAGCTCAAAAGTTAAGAGAAGGGGACAGTGGAAGGAGTGAAGGTCACAGAAATAGAAAATGGACCCAGGAAGAACACTACAAGTAGCCTTTGGAGGCATTTATGTTGGGGTGTGATAGACTCTGTTGTCATTTGAGAGTTATTTGGCTGTTACATGAAAACTAAAATGGTGGAGGGGTTGGGGAGAATAGGGGAGTGAAAAAGGGATTCTAGCTAGAAAGATCTCGTATAAAGAAAGTACCTAAAATACCATGTTCTTTTAAACATACTTAAACTAAATATTTGACACAATAGGGTAGAATAGAAATACAAGTGCCTACACTGTAAGATTCCTGAGGACAGGAGTTTTATCTGATTTGTTCACTCAGCAAAGAAAGTCTTGCATGCAATAAAAATTTGTTCAATTAAATGAACAAAGTGACTAAGGAGAAGATCCTTTCATTAGTGAAACAAGAATCCGATGAAATGAACAAACTGAAAAGAGCTTCAGAAAAGCTTCATTGGCTACAGAGCTGGTGTCACAACGACACAGCACATCAAAATGTGATGGATTTTCATCAAGGATGGGTCACTTAAAAATAATATTACACTAAAACAGTGTTCAAGACACAAGTTTAAATTTAGCCACTCTCTTGTAAACTTCTCACCCTCCAGACTATGAGTTTCTATGTGGCAAGATTTATGTCTTCTTTTTAACTCTCCAAGTAAGAGCAGAACACATAGTATGTGTGTACTCAATAAATGTATATTTAGGCTGCTGGAATCCTACTGAAGAAAAGCTAGCATACAGGCAAAACGCTTAAGGAAAAAAAATTCGGACAACTTGGCAGCATTTATCATTACTAACATTTTAGTCTTCCAGAGTAAACTTTGAAATTACATTCTAATTTGAGATGGTTCTGGTTTGACAAGTTAACTCTTGAGACATCTGAGTACAGTATTATGAAAGAACAAAACTGTTCATCAACCCCTTATGCCAATGTTAATTTCTTTTAAAAGTAGAATTTTAATGTTTTTTTATTCCTACAGTGACCCTTAAAATTTCTATGTATATAATCACAAATGCACACACAAGATGCATTTATAAGCTTATTGTGTAGTTCTAAAGACAGTTGGGAAACCCAATTTTAATTTTGTTACTGAAATAATTTAAAAATATATTATAGAACTGCCTCTTTTCAATCAACAGCAAGGATCTAGAAAGAGATTATACAAGTAGGCATAATTTATTCAGGTTTATTAGTGTTAGAAAAAAATGAAGTTGTCTAAATTCAAATTATAACAAATACTCTACTATTTTTCTTCTTACCATTGACAGCAATGTATACATTTTCTCATGCCTTAAAAAAACTCAGATATTTTATTTAGTAGAGATGTCATTGCATGCATTAACCACTGATATGCTAAAATCTATAAATTTATTGTCAGCAAAAGTGTAAAAATTCCTGACCATCTCTGAGAACATCTTTGTGGATCATAACTTTCATCATTCAAGAAAGAGGACTTACCGGCTTTTATTCATGAGGTCTGCTCCACGTGCTTTGTAATAATCTAAATTTGGATGGAACTGGTAAGTCACTGGTCTTGGATTTCTCTATAGAAAAGAAAAATTTAAATGTAAAAAGCTATTTAAATTAAACACTAACACATACAAGGACAAAAACAATTGTTTTTATATTCTTTCAGAAAAAATACATATAATAATGAAGTTCAATAATTAGTGTGCTTGGGTTTTGCTTTCATAGTTGAAGTTTTACCTTAAATGATCTTAGTCCTGATTAAACAATGAAATTATTTTTTATATTTTACTTTTACCTGTCTCAAAATTTACATAGATTTACTCCTGTCATTAGATTTTTTTTACCAAGTACTTAATACTACAGAGTGTTGTATTAGTCTCAGGTGTACAATATAATGATTCAACAATTCTATATTCTATATAAATTCACATTTCCAAGTGCTTAATATAAGTGCATATTCCATATTCTATATAATTCTATATAGAATATAATTCTATATTATATATAAATTCACATTTCCAAGTGCTCAAGATAAATTTTATTTCTGATTTTGAATGCTTTTAATATGACTTTCCAAAATACAGTAAAATCAAATTCTGACAAAACTGAAAAATTACAGGAGATGTAACACAAGCACAGTCTACCCTTAAGGCTTGAGAGATATGAAGTGTTAAGAAAGCCGCATTTTGGAAGGAGAGTAAAAATCCCTGTTAGTTTTGGATAACCAGAATGCCAAATATGCCCACTAGATGGCACACCGAGTCCTTCTCCAAAAATGAATCTGTTATTTTAGAATTGAGCAGTTCTTTTAAAGTTAGAAATTTCTGTCATCTATTCTTATATACGAGTTTAATCAGTACCCAGGTAGTGATTAGCAGGGTGCCATTAAATGCAAAAGCAAACTGACCAATGCACATAAAAACAGCAATATGCTGGCCTTTCTTGCATTCAATACTTACTCATAAACATTGTAGAAATGTCCTAAGATCATTATGTCAGGGTCTCTATCTAATATGTTATTATCACTGTGTCTACTATTTAAATGTGTCAAGTACCTCATAGGCAAATAAAAATTAAGCCAATTCTACTTTATAAAAATAAGTATGTTAATATCACAGCTTAAACGAATACCATCTCTAAAAATGTTAAACTACATATATTTCTTATTAAAAAGTTTTACAAAACTTATAAATAAATGTGCTCCAGTGCTTACCTGAACTTATAATTCAAATTAATAATTAGGACTTTGAATTAAAGCATGTCCTGTTCTTTGAGAGATCTATCTAGACATAGAAAGGCTGCATTTTTTCTTAATAGAAAATTACCAATATGCTTTGATATCAATCCTTGGAGCCATAATAATCCCAAGGCACTGATATACTTGTATGTATGCAGGGGGTATATAATTGCTAAGGTTAAATAGTTTGAAATTCATCAAGCTAACAAGCTGCATCTTAATGGCCATGATGGACCTTTTCTTTTTCTGCTGAAAAGAGAATATTTACACAGCTCAACCCTTTCATATCTCTTCCAAGTCAGCCCTAATCATCTGACAAAAATGACAATCCCTTGATTTAGCTCCAGCTACTACTCCTCTGGTTTGGTATTCAACACAGTTCTACAATAATCAAATCTGAATGGCCTTGATGAAGATAACCGATGCTTCCATGACTACCATACTATTAAGTCTAACAGTGCAACTTTTCTCTCTCTAGGAATTACACGGGTTTCCTCGTGGTAGCTGATGACAACCTGGACCCAAGCAGAATGGGAAAATAAAATAGAGGTGAAAGCTACTGGCAGTTTGCCAGCATGTTCATGATTTATTTAAAAAATTAACTTCCACAGGACTATCATTTGTGACTAATTTTGCTCTTTATTCTCACTACCTGGAAATACATTTTGTTTTTGCTAATATATAAAAGGCTTTTCTTCTGATTCCCAACAAACTAATAAAAGGTTATGTTACTTTTTGCTAGAAAACAATGAAATAAGGGATTGCATGGAGCAATTTCTTAAAACATCTTTATAAAGAAATGACAAACAATTCAAGACACGAAGTGCTGATCTATCTAAGCACTTAAACCCATTATTAGGAATAATGATCTAACTTGAACATATGAATGAGGCTCAAGTATTGCTTTCACAGAGGCCGATTTAAATTCCTAGGAGACTTACTAGTATCAAAGCGAGAAGCAGTTTAAAGTATCGCTGTATTGGGATTAAAACAAACAAACAAATAAAAAAACAACCAAAAGATGATGTTGGAAAAACAGCATTTGAAATGTAAGAAAATAAAATCAGAGGTTAAAGTTGAAAGTTATTCAATAGGATTTTCTGAGAAGATGATGCTATTACTAAAACATAACTATGTAGACATAGAGATGATCTAGACTAGCACTGTCCAACCGAAATATGACATAGGTCACAAACGCAAGCTTTAAATGTGATTTAAAATCTTTTAGCAAGCACGTTAAAAAAACCAGAAACAAGTTTAATTAAATATAATATTTTGATTCAGTATATCTAAAATTTGTCACTGTAACATGTAATCAATATAAAATTCCTTGAGATATTTTACATTCTTCCTTTTGTACAGTCTTTGAAATCCACTGTATATATTACACCTACAGCACATTTCACTTTGGAACAGCCACACTAAAAGTGCTTCAGAGCCACATGTGGCTTGTGGCTACTCTAACAGCATAGAACTAAGTGTCTGACATGTACATAAACCGATGCGTGGCTGTAAAAACCAACATGTAGCTGTAAAAACCAACATGTATAGACATGAATAATAAAAGGGCAGATATACTTTGATACGTTAAGATTCAGTCCTGACAGCTCTTCATTTGCCTATAATTCTTCTCTTTTACTTAAGTTAGTTTTCTGAATAGGGTTTTAAGATGTCAAGAATTTTTGAACAATGTCCATTCACACAGCTATGAACTAAAATGATAACAATGGTTTCCTTAGGGGCATGAGATTAAATGAGTATAATTCTAACTTAACACAACTGAAATATTTTAAAAGTAAAGAGATACCTGCTTTTCTTATTTAAAGGGCTTTTTATCCAAATAAAATTTTCATAGAAATGTAACAGCTCTGATTTTTAATTCTTAAAGATCTGGAATTTCCTCTAAAATATGAGCCAGTAGAATTCTACATATATAAAACACTGTAATGTAAGAGAGACCAGACTCCATGACAGCTGTAATTTTTCATCATGCAGGACAGGGATATCAACAGTTTTAGTAGTATGTCTTTGCATGGACTGTAACGATTACTAATTATTTTAAATCCATTTTTACACAGATAGGATTTTGACTATTAGAAGCTTTTCCAAACCAATGTGCACTAAAAACAAAAACCAAAACAAACCTCTTGTTTTGGTGAATTTTTCTTTGGAAGAAAGATAACAAAATGGTGGTAGTAACTGACACTGGTCTGTGTACAGAGAAATACCAATTTTGTTCCATGATGTGGGAAGTCTATATAATTATACATGAAGATGGAGAAATCACAGATTCAGTTCACCCTGAGTGTACCATGCCTCTCCTAGACCAACCCAGATAGACTCGAGATACGTCTTCTATAAGCTTGCAGCTAAATACCAGTACCAGTCACCATATTCTTCTCTGTTAACAAGCCTGTAGAGCTCTTCTTAAAGCTTTCTCTTCAATATTTTTATTTCAATATAAAGAGAATGCTGAAAATCCCACCCATGGCATAGACAGGCTGGATTTTTGGGAGGCATCTTAAAGCCTTGTAGACAAAATGACTTCCAGAAGCAGAAAAGAGCATCCTAGAAAGAAGTGTATGGGAAACCATACCAAACCAAACCAAACCCATGCTGTGTTTCTCAATTTCCAAAAATGCTTTTGTTAATTTGGCATGATGACAAAATCAATTTTTAAACAGTACTTAAATGACAGTGATCACTGTAAGGGATAAAAGTGACCGGAACCTATTTAACCTCTCCACCGCAATTCACGTTCTACACTTTGAGGGTCTCTGTTACAAGCTAGAATGCCGCTCTTTATTATAACTGCAGGTAAAAAAAAAAATAACACCCTCTCCCTTACAATATGACTTCTGATGGTGGCCACCTCCCCTCTGCTCTCCTCTATATGGAGGTCATAGATCAGCATATCACCTCCCGCCCCCATACCCCTTATCTGCATCGTAATATTTCAGTATTTTAAGCTTACTTTGTGTGCTAATATACAAAAATTTAAATGTTAATACACACTAAGTACAACTAACTGTAAGATACTATAGGAATAATTAACTACAATATGGTACGTGGCAGTTTTCCTTGTTCTGAGCCTGGGGATGTCAAACTCATCCAACAAAGGTCATCACAAATAGTACTTTCTAGATTGATCCCTTAACTAAACTTACCCTCACTTGAAGATGACTATCTCCTTTTGAACTGTTACATAGAGAGCACAGAAGGAAAAGAGTCTAAAGTATTCATCCTGCTTGGAACCACACAATGTGTTTCAAAGGGCTGGCTATTTACAAACACATGTACAACTGAGAGGAGCAAAAGAAAAGCAATTCCTGTGACTCCAGTGACCCCTTCTTTAATTTATGAATGTACCAGGAGGAGTTAAAGTTCTATGTTAAAAACAAAGGGACTAGGGGAAACATCAGTCATCTGCTGCTGGCAGGAGAGGTAAGGGATCAGGAGTCAGTGAGGGTCCCTGCTCCACCCACCACTAGCTGAGCCCTTGTGCCATGTCAGTTCCACCCTCAGCTCTAGTTTCCTCATTGAAAACTCGCAGTAACCAGCATGAAGTGCGCAGTACTGTGCCGGGCACTTGATAAAAACTCAATGAAACAGAAGCTATGATTATCTCCTGATAACACTGACAAACAGGCATTTGTGAGCAAATTTGATAGTCCGTCAGCTTAAAATCCATGATAAACTATACAAAGAGAAAGTGATGCTTTTGAAGATCATATATAAATTTAGACTAGATATTTATCAACCATTACATTTTTTTAAAAGCAAAAACACATATTTAGGAAAATATTTCATGTACACTGGATCTCCTCTGTGAGGATAAAGGCTGTTTTACTCCTAGGAATAGAGTCCATGCATTTTTATAAATTTTAAAAAACTGTATATTAATGCACATTTGCTTGCCAGCATATGAGGTTATAATAATTAAAGTGATTTCCTGCAATATGTCCAATTATCACTTTTATAGTTTATTGATCACAATTTTACCTTAAACTGATAAAGTTCTTTTAGCACTTGTTTAACAGAAAAGATTGTTTACAATATAATGCATGTTTGGCATGAAGAAAAGAAAATATTTGACAAACGAAGAATTGCTTAGTTTTCATTTCCCTATTATCTTGCTACCAACTCTTGATTTTTCGCATGCCAGATTAGAAAAGGGGAAAAAATAAGGCTCAGAAGGAGAAGCAGCACTGTAAAAATATGTCGAACATTTCTCTTTGATGAAAAATGAGACTCTTATTTTAGTGAATATGTTATTGCCTCAATGCTGAGGGAAAAGCAACCGTCATTAGAAAAACGAATTGCTCAGCTGTTTATAAGCAAAAAGCTCTGGGGGAATTTCTTAGGACCCCAAAGGCAAAGCATTACAGGGTTATGCAAACATATGTTGCAGGTGTTTTAGGGGAGACAGGTGGGCAAACCTCCGCCATGGAAGAGGAGTGAGTTTAATACGCTGTAAGTGAAAGGAGAGAACCCACATGCATCCAAGTGTGGGGGTGCCACGATGCCAGTGAGCTGGGGCTATAGAGCAAAAACTCGCCCTAAAATTATCTTGTTAGTGCCAAGCAAACAGAATTCTTTCCTTCTTGTAGTTTTATAGAAAACAAACACTGCCAATTACTTTTTTTTTTTTTAAACTAAAGGTATTTTAAACCTGGAACAAAGAACAGCCTGAAATAGCGATAATTATCCAAAAAAAGATAAGGATGAAGTATTGTTGCCTTTATTTAAACAAATATTCCTAAGGAGACAGTTTGTTGTAATATCCCCTCTTTGGTTCACTAGGCAACATTAGATTTATCATAATTCTCCTAAAGCCTAAGATATTTCTATATTAAAATGCTAATTTTGTCTTTTCTTTTGCCTGTAATTAAAGCTGGGGAAATTTGTGATCTGATATTCACTGATTGCTAGAGGGTCCACAAAGGTCTCACTATTTCTGTTTCTTATTGCCACATACTGCCCTCTTCATTAAAATTAGATAGAGTAACATAGTGGATCAAAAAGGCAGACATTATAATCCTAAATGCTCACAAAATTCCCATTTAAGAAAAAAATATACAAAAATAAAATAAGTGGTATTAGCTGGATATTGCTGTCAAATCTAGACTTGTTATCTTATTTCCTTCCTCGTCATTTATCCGAGAGTTCATTTTCTTTTTATATTATTTGTTGAGACAATACTCATTTTACTACACCTAACTATAAAAATAGTGTATTGAGCTATGCCTTCCTTATCTAAACCATTTTTCCTTTATTCTTTAAAAGAACCCATATCATGAATTAAATGT
Organism: Taxidea taxus jeffersonii; assembly: GCA_003697995.1. Taxonomy (NCBI): domain Eukaryota; kingdom Metazoa; phylum Chordata; class Mammalia; order Carnivora; family Mustelidae; genus Taxidea; species Taxidea taxus. The sequence goes on along the minus strand of ML104680.1, from coordinate 98,019 downwards.
CAAATACTTAGTATAAAATAAACTCACAAAACAACAGATTTGGAAAAATAAAACCTAGTTTGATTGTTGTGCAATATTACAAATCCAAAATGTAGATACAATGCATTCATCAAGTTAACATAGAGAAAAAAATAAATCTTTGTAACAAGGTTGCAAATTAGAATATTATTAAATATTATCAACCATTAAAATGACCTCTGTTTTATATACTAAAACAGGATTAAATGACCTCTGGTTTATATACTAATAATTCTGATGTATTTTGATGGGACATATACATATGTATATAGAATATGAGGCATTAAGAATCTTAGTGCAATTGACAGAAATATTTAGGTAATTATACTCTATGCATCTACAGATTAAAACTTAAAGAGAAAATTTAAAAGCCCTTAAAAAAGTTAAAAAAAAAAAAGGAAGCAAAAAATCATTAATTGGGTAAAGACACAGACAAAACCTCTGAACCCTTGCCAGCCTCATTTTACATACTGAATAAGCCCAATTCCCTAAAGTGACATCCCCATCTATACCCTGGCAAGCCGAGATCTCAGATGGCAGAGAAGCATTTTAAACCACCTGTGCGTTATGCTCGACTGTAGCTTCACACAATAAATAGACACCAAAAGAGAAATAATTTTTTTTCCTTTTTTAAAATATATTTACATTTTTGAATTTAGCATCTAGGAAGATGCCAGATTAACATGCCCCCCAATACACACACACACACACACACACACACACACACACACACACACACACACGCAAAGTAGTTTAGGTCTACATGTTTTCTTTGTAACTAATACTGGGCCTCAAAACATTCCTTTTGGTTAGCTCTTCTCAGCAGTACTGAACTTTTCACCTTTTTCCCCTCCTTAAATGTGAGCAGGATGAGGGAGAAATGTTACTTAAATGGTTTAAAGAAATATGGAAACTCATTTGTCTTTGCCCAAGAGGGGTTCCCAATCTTCAATGATACACAGGAAAAAGGAAAGAGGCAATCTCAAAAAATATTCCTAAATATTCCAATTTGGGACTTAAAGCTAAAAATCTTTGATATGAAAATTATTGTAAATTTTTATCTTCAAAATGTTAAAATAAGTTTAAGCAATGTATCATCAAAATAGAAGCAATTCAAAACTGGTTTTAGGCTTTTTGAATCCCAAAGAACAAGCCTAGGTGACCCTATGGGAATGAGAACCCTGGTTTGAGAATGTTGCTCCCATCTTCTTTTCCCTATCTTCTTCCCTTTCATTGCCTGCTTTGCAATTGCCAAAAGAACAAAAGCTAAGATCCTGTACACTGAGGCCTGGTAAAAGGAAGCCTCGCACAGTCACAATTATCATGCAGTCTGGGGAGTAATTTCAGTGATGAAACATCTCAAAATTAAATTCATTTATTATATAAATCCACTCTTACAAGTCATTCACTTACATTGTATTTTTTTATCCTTTCTAACATAACAATGAAGTATCAGTAATGAACTTTAAAATGTCTATATGAAGAAGGAAATCAGAAAACAATCATAAATAAGATTAGTTATGTGTTCCTGAGTGAGGTCAATCTCTACTTAAGAAAGTGTGTCAAATTAGACCACTAAACAAAGTCCCTATAGATGGAATCTTGCCTTTCTTATTTTGTTCAAGATTTCATGTATCATAAAAAAAGAACACCAGACGCAGGAATTTCTCTTAAGAGTAGATAGTGTCATAAAACATTTTCTTTTTAACCAGTAACTCTGGATACAGGTCAGTCTTAAAACCACAGCCCCTTCAAATATCCAGTGATAATAATTGGCATGTCAACTGCACGCCACTCACAGGACAGTCTATGCTTGGGGTTCTGATCTCTTTTGTGCCGTGGACTGCTCTGCTTTCTGGTGATGACTTTGGGCTCCTATTCAGAATAATGTTTTCAAATGTATAAAATAAAATAAATAGGGTTATAAAGCAAACCAATTATGCTGAAATGCAGTAATCAAAATATTGAACAAATTTATAACATAGTAAAATGTACTTTTATATTAATGCATTAAATAAGATATAGTGGCTGGTCTAATCATCACTATAATTTAGAAGTAGCGATGAATGTAAATGGTATTTCAAGATATCTTCATCAACTGTAATGTGATATAAAATATCTGTGATTGCTATTAGTGAAAATGTCTGAGGTGCTGTCAATACTATTGCAGTTTGTTATCTTCATCCCTCCTTGAAGGAAATACTAAATTTTAGGAAGGGCTTAGTGAAGATAAATATGTATATTTTTCCCATCCAGGTTCTCAGAACTCCCTGAATTCCACCCACAGACCATTTGTGGGCTTTTCTCAGAAACCTGAAAGGTGGCTATGGATAACAGCTTTCATCTAGGGATGCAGAGTCCTATGGATACCACTGGATTAGTTTCTTAACCTTTTTACTGTGGAGATGTGGGCAAAGGTAATAGATATAAAACAACCACAAGAGCACAGGCAGCTCTGGAGAGCTCCTGCTGTCAGGCTTTAACCCTTGAGATGCTGCATTTCCTTAATTACTGACATCAAAGTACTTCAGTATCTTAACAAATGGTATAGCTGTAGCACCAGAGGGTGCCAAATGAGGAGAGAAACAGCATTTAGGAGTAGGGAGGTTTAGAAATACAGGTTTGCCCTGGGTAGCATCCTGAACCTTATCTGCATGAATGAGAAATTAGGTTAGACAGGGGGTGAGGGTTAGGATGATGGAGAAGTGCTCCATGACAGAGAAGCAAGTTGTCTACTCCCGGTGAGCCCACTCTTCCTGGGTTAACTTCTCTGATTTCCCTACTGGTGTGGAACAACTGATGGCATTCAGATTTGTAGAAGGATGCTTCATAAGTGGGGTTGTCCATTCACCATTTTTTGTGTGTTTGTTTGTTTTTTTGGAGGTAGCTGATCTTTCTTTTAGTCTATAGTCAGTCAAATGCTCTAAGAAAATAACTCTTTTTAAAGGTAATTCTTTCCAAAGAATCAAATCAGTTAGTTGGGGTCCAAGATCCCCCTGGTTGGAACTCTGAATCAGTGAGATGAAACAGAGCTGGATACTTTGTAGTGATTCAGGAAATAGAATGAGAAGGGCTTAAGTAACCACCCCATCTAGGTTATAAGGAATCTTTGGAGGCCATTTCTTCTCCAGTAGTTATTCTCTGTGGAAGTACAGAGCTCTTATTTCCTGGGACACTGTATTAAGAATACCCTCAAGAGAGATGACTTACTTATTAGATGAAAGGAGGAAAAAAGTACAGAAAAGCAAAGTATAATTCTTTCAATGTATTTTTTTAATAGAAATAGTTTGCAGAAATTGATAAGATGATCTTAAAATTTATATGAGAATGCAAGTGACTCAGAATAGCTAAAATTATCTTGAAAAAGAGTACATGGACTCATAATTTCTGATTTCAAAACTTATTACAAAGCTATAGTAATCAAGATAGTGTGGTACTACCACTAAGGACAGACATATAGATCAATGGAATAAAAGTGAGACTCCAGAAATAAACCCTCACATTTATGATTAGCTAACTTTTAAAAAGGGATTATGACAATTCCAGAGGTGATAGATTAGTCTTTTCCAAAAACACAACTGGATATCCATGTGCAAAAGAATAAATATGGACCCTTACCACATATCACACACAGAATTGACTCAAAGTAGATCACAGACCTAAATGTAAGAGCTAAAACTATCAAACTCTTAGGAGAAAACACTGGAGTAAAAATTCTTTGTGATCTTGGGTTAGGAAATGATTTCTTAGCAATGATACCAAAACTCTAAGTGATATATAAAGAACTCTTATAACTCAATAATAAAATGACAACACAATTAAAAATGGGCATTTTTAGAGACATTAGAGACATTACAGACATTTCTCTAAAGAATATGTACAAATGGCCCATAAACACATGAAACTATGTTTAACATAATTAGTCCGAAGAGGAATGTAAATCAAAACTAAAATGAGGTACCACTTGATACCCATTAGAATGGCTATAAGAAAAAAGACAGAAATAACAAGTGTTGGCAAGGATGTGGAGAATATGAGTCCTAATACATTTTTTTGGGAATGTAAAATGGTGTAACCACTTTGCAGAACAGTTTGGCAGTTCCTTAAAAGGCTGAATGTAGAGTTACCATATGACCAAGCAATTTCACTGCTAGGTATGTATCCAGAAGAAGTAAGAATATGTCCACAAAAAGATTTGCACAGAAAGTGTTCACAGCAGCACTACTCATAGTAACTACAGAGTGGACACAACCCAAATGCCTACCAGTTGATGAATGGACAAACAGAATGTTTCTGTCAAACAGAATGACAAACAGAATAATATCCATAATAGAATATTATTTGGTGATAAAAATAAAGTATTGATACAAGCTACAGCATGGATAGACCTCAAAAACACTATGCTAAATTAAAGAAGCCAGTCACCAAAGACACCCTACTATATGATTCCATTTACACAAAATATCCAGAAAAGGCAAAGCCATAGGAACAGAAATCAGATCAGTGGTTGCCTATGGTAGGAAGGGAGGAGGGGAAGAAAAGTGGAGAATGACCACTAGTGGGTACAAAGGTTCTTTTGGGTATGATGAAAATGTTCTAAAATTAGATTATGATGATGGCTGTACCTCTCTGTAAATAATATTAAAAACCAGCTGGTTGTATGTTTAATGAGTGTATTTTTTATTGTATGTAAATTATATCTTAATCTAGCATTAAAATCAAGAAATATGAGAGGCACCTGGGTGGCTCAGTGGGTTGGACCTCTGCCTTTGGCTCAGGTCATGATCTCGGGGTCCTGAGATCGAGCCCCACATCGGGCTCTCTGCTCAGTGGGGAGCCTGCTTCCCCACCCCCTCTGCCTGCTTCTCTGCCTACTTGTGATCTCTCTCTTTCTCTGTCAAATAAATAAATAAAATCTTAAAAAAAAAAAAGAAATATGATGTATGCTGCTAAATGAATACACATACACGTACGTTTTTCTTTTCTTTTTTTTTTTATTTGTTAGAGAGAGAGCGAGAGCAAGCACAGGCAGACAGAGAGGCAGGCAGAGGCAGAGGGAGAAGCAGGCTCCCTGCCGAGCAAGGAGCCCGATGTGGGACTCGATCCCAGGACGCTGGGATCATGACCTGAGCCGAAGGCAGCCGCTTAACCAACTGAGCCACCCAGGCGTCCCATGTTTTTCTTTTCTTTTTACTAGAGGGAGAAAAGAACTGATGCAGGCAGAGGAGGACTAGATAGAGAATTTGCTTTTTACTTTGTGTTTTTTCATACTTTTGTAATTTCCTTAACATGTGCCATATTACTACACTCCCATCTGCCTATTGATGGAAGTTGTTTCTACAATGAGTTTATGCACCAGGACCATTCTGATTTCTTCTTTATACTTTACTTTCCTGCACTACATGAAAAATAAAACTTATTAATGCTACTTAGAATAAAAGATAAAAAGTCTTTTATATCTTTCTCAGTTTAGTTTTTGCTCTCGTATCACACATATCATAGATTAAATAAGTATGCAGAACACTTTACAATTCTGGCTGAAGCTGTGAGTCTTTTCCCAAAAGTCTATCATACAGTATTATGCTTACCTTTTTTTTTTTTTTTTAAGATTTTATTTATTTAGTGAATCATTTTGACCTCTAGTAGGACTGGTTCTTTCCAGACAAGCCTTTGAAGATCTGGGAATTCAGATGAGACTGACACTCAAAGATCATCTAGAAGCTTTAAATGGCACCAACTATGGGATTTAAGTACAAACTAACACACATACACACATGTAATCTTACAGATCTGGCAGTAACTCCTTGTAAACATACCCTCAATTTCAATCCTTCCTGTCCAATCCTTTTTATATTCATCTTTTCAATATCACCTCTCTACATAAGAACTCCTAAACCTCCATCTCTGGTATCAACATTTCAGATGGCCTCTTAGACAGAAACTTAGACTCAGGACATAAAAATCTAGGCTGAGCAAGTTCTCTCATTCTGACTTCTCCATGACGCCTGTGGCAAGACCACACTGCTGTATGACCATGACCCTCCCTGTAGTTCAGACATGTCTTAATTTTTGCTTTGACTATTCCAAGTCTCTAATCTCATTCTTCAGTGATCCATACATATAATGTCACCAAAATCACCTTTCAAAAATTTAGGCCTGCCTTTCTTTTTTTTTTTTTTAAATTACCTTTCTCAGATTCTGAATCAGGTCTCGAATGAAAAGTGAATGAAGTTCTAATTTCTTAGCATGACATTCAAGGACTCCCAGGATCTGGGCCCCAAAATACTTCTTATATTACCCCCTATATTTCACTCACAACTAACTGTGGACATTCTCCATATCTCTAGACTTTAGGTAAGCTGTTCCCTCAGGACAGACTTGTCTACTCACTATTCTCTTTTTAAAATCTTCTTTTTAATCTCTTTTTAGCAATCTACAGATATAATGCAATCTCTATCAAAACACCAACAGCATTTTTCATAGAACTAGAAAAATAATTCTAAGATCTGCATGGAACCACAAAAGACCCTGAATAGCCAAAGCGATCTTGAAAAAGAACAACACAGGTGGTACCACAACCCTAGATTTCAAGATCTACTACAAAGCTATACAATCAAAACAGTATGGTATTAGCACAAAAACAGACACATAGATCAACAGAACAGTATTGAGAGCCCAGAAATAAATCCACAATCACATGGTCAATTAATCTACAACAAAGCATCAAGAATATCCAATGGGAAAAAGACAGTCTTTTCAACAAATGGTGTTGGGAAAACTGGACAGCCACATGCAGAAGAATGAAACTGGACCACTTTCTTACAGCATACACAAAAGTAAACTCAAAATGGATTAAGGGCCTAAATATAAGACCTGAAACTACAAACATCCTAGAAGAGAGCACAGGTAGTAGTTTCTCTGACATTGGCCACAGCAACATTTTTCATGATACATCTCGTAAGGCAAGAGAAATAAAAGCAAAACTTAACTATTGGGACTAACAAAATAAAACAAAACAAAACAACAACTTCTGCACAGCAAAGAAAACAATCAACAAAATGAAAAGATAACTTACTGGATGGGAGAAGATATTTGCAAATGATATATCCAATAAGGGGTTAGTATTCAAAATACATACAAGAACCTATACAACTCAACACCAAAAACCCCACAAATAAAAAATGGGCAGAAAAAGACAAGAACTGACATTTCTCCAATGAAGACATCCAGATGGCCAACAGACACATGAAATGATGCTCAATATCACTCACCATCAGGGAAATGTAAATCAAAACCACAATGAGATATTACCTCACATCTGTCAGAATGGCCAAAGTCAACAATACAAGAAATAGCAAGTGTTGGTGAGAACATGGAGTAAAGGAAACCCTCAAGCACTGTTGGTAGGAATGCAAAATGGTGCAGCTACTGTGGAAAACAGTATGGAGGTTCCTCAAAAAACTGAAATAGAATTATCATGTGAAGAAAACCATAATTCAAAAAGATAAATGCACTCCTTTGTTTACTGCAGCATTACTTAAAATAGCCAAATTATGGAAGCAGCTCTAGTGTCCACTGATAGATGAGTGCATAAAGAACATGTGGTGTATGTACAATGGAATACTACTCAGCCATAAAAAAGAATGAAATCTTGCCATTTGCAACAACATGGATTGATCCAGAGAATAGAAGGCTAAATGAAATAAGAGAGAGGAAGACAGATACCATATGATTTCACTCATATGTGGAAATTAAGAAACAAAACAAAGAAAAAAAAAGAGACAAAAAGACTCTTAACTATAGAGAACAAACTGGTGGTTGCTAGAGGGAAGGTGGGGGGATGGGTGATATGGGTGAAGGGGATAAAGAGTACTCTTAATCCTGATGAGCACAGAGTAATGCACAGAACTGTCAAATCACTAACACTGTATGTTAATTATACTGAAATTAGAGAAAATAAAGAAAGAAAGAGTTGCAGAGAACTACTGTGAAAAATGATCTGACCTGCAGGTATGCATGAATTAATGACAGAGAAGGCATTTCTTAAATGCCCACACAAGTCCTTTCCTTGTATGAGAGCTGAGGCCAAAGATGCTACCAATATGCCCATTTTGGGAAGGAACTCCAACAAGGCTAATTGGCAATGAGTGTTACCTCATAACTGCTCTCAGAGTTTGTTCAAACGAACAGAATCCTAACTCACCGTATCCAATTATACACTACTACCATGTTCACAATTCAGATAACAAAAAGAGCAGTCCAGTGAATAGTCATGGAAGCAGCTCGTTCTAACAGAAAAAAATCAGGAATCAGGAGCACACAGGGGTTGGCCACAACTATCTGACCACCCTTTTGATGGGTTATCTCACAGAGGAGCAGCTGGTGGAGTGGATATGGATGGTGCTCTGCTTTATAAAGTAGACCAGCAATTTCATTCACTTTTCTTAATTGAGTTGAACTTTTTGTGGGGAATACGTTGTTTGACTTTTGTTTTGTTTTTGCGGCCTGGGTCTTCGTATGTCTGGGTCTTCATGAGTTTTGGTAGGAAAGTGAGAAGCTGGAAGTCATCTTAAAACCAACAAGTGCCATTAAAGCTGGATAGAAAGGAAGGTTGTGAAGTTGCCAATAGGAGAGAGGCAGAGAGAGCAATCTAAGTGGAGGAAAGAGAACATCGAATTGGCATAAAGATAATACGGGAAGAAACATCCTTCTGTCTTCATTCATCCATCCACTCATCCATGAATCCTTCCATCTGAATATATCCTATGTGTTAGGCACTTGTTAGGTAACTGGGTGTACAGTGGTGACACCTCAGTCATGACTCTGCCCCAAAGGAGCTTATATTAGAGGATGAGATAATCCAATTAGTATATATATCCATGTAGGACTGCATGCTGAATACTTTGAAAAGGAGGCATATAGTGTTATGAAAGTGCACAACGGGAATCTTATTTCATCAGGGAAATCAGGGAGTACTTCCCAGAGGAAGTGACAATGGAAGGGCAATCTGAAGAAAAAGTAATTAAACTGTTTATGTTGTGAGGGGAGGATTAGGGTGAGAAGCAGTACAGCATGGTGAGGAAGGAATGCACTTACTGATTTTGTAATTCTTGGAGCTCTCATCAGCTATTAAAATGTTAACTTCTTTTTCTAGACTGTACTGTTTAATGGCTAATGATTTCTATAACCATTCCACTTTATCTGTATATAAGTTACATAGAAAGCAATAGACAATTGTAAAAAATCAACAATAATATGCTATACTATTAAACTATTTGAGAAGTTTTCTATGTAAATGAAAACTCTGAAAATTATGAGGTTTAAAAATAACCTTACTCATTTATGAGGCACCAATTAAACATGAAATTTAATGAAAAAACCCACAGCTTAAATATGCCATAAATAAACTCAAGGCCATTTAGTCTTGCTTCTTTTTCTTGGAGAAAGTACACACAGCATTAGGAATCCTCTACTGGGTGCCAGATCATACTGGGCCCTTTACAAATACTATTTCATAGTCACTGGATTTTTGTAACAAACACATCATCATTTCACAGGTAAAAAAAACAGGTTCAGAATGATACTTAGTAGTGTCACCAAAGTCCTGAAGATAGTAACCGAGGAATAGAATCCCTTTCTATCTTCAAACTTCTCCTGGCTACAAATACCAGTGGCTGCTCTCATTTATGTAAGGGTTCATGAAAGTCTGAAGAACACTGTTAATTAACTCTCAGTTTTCTTTTTGGGCTAAATAATCTCAGGTCAAAGTATACATTCTTGATCGCTTTTTCTCGGCTTTATCTGTGTTTCTTTTAAATAATCAGTTTATTTATTTTCAAATAATATTTCACAATGTTTCACATCTCAAAATTAAGAATGAAAAATTGGATTTACTACTTTAGTAAGATTCTGGTTGACAAATGCCATACTGTCTATGCATTTGATAATAATTATCCCTTGGTTATGACAACACTATGTTATTTATTATTTATTTTCAACCCTGGGTTCTACATTCTCTCTACTTCTCCCTTTTCATTTCTCAATCATCTACAGTCTTTTTGCTTCTCTTTCATATTTTTCATGGCATTGTTTTGGAATGAAAGGATACTTTTATTTCCCCTTCAATGTACATCCTAAATACGTCAGCAATTTTCTTTCTTTCTTTCTTTCTTTTTTAAAAAGATTTATTTATTTATTTATTTGACAGAGATCACAAGCAGGCAGAGAGGCAGGCAGAGAGGGAGAGAGGAGGAAGCAGGCTCGTCGCCAAGCAGAGAGCCAGATGCGGGGCTTGATCCAAGGACCCTGAGATCATGACACGAACCGAAGGCAGAGGCCTTAACCCACTGAGCCACCCAGGCACCCCCGTCAGCAATTTTCAACAGCATTATTTGTTTTTAATTTTAGTTGATCTCTTTACAACATTTGTCACTAACAATTTCTATGTTCTTGGGATTATCTATTCTTAAGCCATTGTAATTCTGTCTTCTCATGGTTTTCCCACATTCTAAGTCTTCTCCATATGCTCCTTCCTCTTGCCCCTATTGTTATGTCCTACGATTCCCTTCCTGGCTCTCTTCTCATCTCCTCAACATATCATTCCTTGAGACCACTTATAATACCTCAACTACAATTAATGTCCATAGTCCATGATTTCTAAATCTCTCTCTCTGGTTCAAAGCTGTCCTTCGAATACTAGATACATTCCCAGTTATGTTCTGGGCACTTCTCCCTGGATATCCCACAACCTACTCAAAATCAACTCATTACCCAACCTCCTTTTACTTAACTACTCTTGCAAACTTGCTCATCCATACCTTTTCCCACCAACTCAATCAATAGCTGGATACCTGGGAAATACAGTGTATTGGTCACCATCCACAGCCAATTATTCGCTAAGCCTTGCTGATACTCTCTTAAATGTTCCTTCAAGTTATCCTCTATATTTTCTGTTTTCAAGAAGTTCATAATTAAATCTTTCTTTTTCTTTTTTTTTTTTAAAGGAAGGAAGAAAGGAAGGAGAGAAAACAGGAAAAAAGATGCTCCTATTTATATTGCATTGTTTGCTTTCTTACACCAACAGGAATGGTTGGTAGAAAATGACAATGATTTTAATAAAATATTCATACACACATATTAAATCATCCAATGAAATCCTCTAGGACACTGAAATGTATTACCTCTGTGATAATGAAATCTCTTCCCCCTTGCTTAATCAGAGGTCAGTTTCTTCTGAGTAAGTCCTAAATATATTCTGAAATTTAGTTTTTGCTCAATGCTGTTTCCTACGTAGTTGGTTAGTCTCTAGCACTCAAATGAAAGAAAGTTCAAATAAGAGAGCTTAAATAAGATGTTATCAATTAAGTAAATTAAGTAGTTGATCTCAAATTAATAGCTGACATTCTCGTCAGTGGGTCCTCTCATAAGTGGAATATAAAATAGATACATTCAATTACAACCTTTATGAGAGAATCTGGTGGGATTTCTTCAGATACTAGCTGGAAAGATGAGGCTAAAAGGTTTATCTCTTTCTTGGGTTTATGATAACAACTCCACCCATTCCTGTCATTTTTCTGTCTTCCTCAAATTTTCCTATTTGGCGCTCTTCCCCAATAATAGCTCAACCCAGTAAGTACCATACATTTACTTAAAGTGAAATAATTTGAAATACTCTCTATTTTTATTGCTGTTGTTATAGAAAGAAAGAGGGAAGTGATGAATAAGGCACTTGTACTACAATAGGAACTTTAAATAAAGGTCAGAAAGAATCAAATCACTAACAACCCCAATTTAAAACATGCCAATGGTCAGACCTATGGGTGACAATTTTGTAAAACATCTTATAGCTCTCAACTTCATCAATTCATATCTCTTCAACACATTTTCTGTAAACACTACAGAGGATAAACTTGAAGGGGCTATCAAAAAGCTAAGAATGACAGTGTGTAGAGAAAAACCTGGAGCCTAACTCTTGATTTATTGTAGCAACCATGCAGTAAAAGGATGTTAGTGCCAGTATCCCTGAAATGGTGGGTGAGGAGACAAGTATTTCCAATTTTCCTCTTCAGAAATCAAGTTTATTAATGATTAGGAATAATTCTGAGGTACACCCAACAACTATGGGAAGGTCAAATGGTAAAATTAACACAAAGTACCTCTAAGCAGAGGTATGCAAAGCCTTCCTCAAGAGACCAAGTGGTTTGCAGGTTAACAAGGTCTGACTATATCCCTTACATGTTTAATATATATCAAAAGCAAAAAGATGTCAGTCAAAATGGGCTTGCCAAGAAGCAGAGAAAAGTAGTTGAAAAGGCACATATGGGCAGAGTCAGTGGGAGAGAGCGCCTGAGTTAGTGGTTAATGGGCCATGTGCTTTCTAGGACCACATGAAGACTACCCTTACTGAGGAGTAGGTATGCTAGGCTCTCATAGCCTGGTTTCACTAAATATGCCTTCCCATCTGCATCCATCTGACACCAGGCCCTCCAAGGAGCTCTGTGATTCTAACTGCATTTTCCATGTAGGTCTACACTGTGCCGGTCATATTTGGTTTAATAACTTGTTTTTTTCCCCTCACTGTAAGTGATCTGATAATGATGTGGCATCTCTTTAAGTCTGCCACCAGGAAGTGAATGGGGCATGGTGGGGCATGAGGATGTCAGTCTTAAAGATGCTCCATCATTGTAGATGGAAAAAGGGACATATTGGCTCTACATAGTGCCTTTTGAGCTCAGTTTTTGGAGTATGTCTCTGAGAGATGGCCCAGTTTTTTGGAGAGTGCTAAAAAATCAGAGTTCTCAGACTGTGAGATTTAAGACCACAAGCCTCCCACTGTGACCTTAGCTTTTCCCTTATAGGAGGCCCTTTCAAACAGCAGAAGAGGTAAAGTAATCAGAAGCCTTCCTCTGTTAAAGAGCCACTGGTGGCTCACCTGCTTCCTCCTCTTCTTGGGCACATGGCTCAATTACATTTTTCAAAGTCCTGTGTGGTCAGAGACAGCCAAAGTTTGAGTTCCAGCCAATGGAATGGGAGAGAAAGTGATGCATGCCACCTGCAGGCCTTCTGTTAAAAACTCCCAAGGTCCATCCTCCTTCCTATTTTTCTCATCCTGTTGGGGATGACAGCGTACTAGGTGACCCTGGAAGGCTGAAGTTGAAAACAGCAGGGCTAGTAGAAGCCCAAAGAACTGTGTGACTATGAGACACTCCCACCCTTGACTTGTAATGGATTTTCACTTGGGTGAAACTTAAACATCTACTGTGGGAAACCACATAGGGGAAACAAACATAGGGATTCATTTGCTACAGCAGCTGATCAACCCTAACACACTAACAATGGAACTGAATGATCATTGTAGTATACACACATTTTATTCTCAAGTAGAAAAGTTGTCCAAGGTGACTTTCTTTTTTCAGCTGCCTAATTCTTATTTGTTTATATTCTATTTTTGCTTTCTCTCTCTCTCTTGCCCTTTCTTCTGCATTTCACACTGTCATTCTTTTTTTTTTTTTTAAGATTTTATTTATTTATTTGTCAGAGAGAGAGAGCACAGGCAGGCAGAGAGGCAGGCAGAGGCAGAGGGAGGAGCAGGCTCCCTGCTGAGCAAGGAGCCCGATGTGGGACTCGATCCCAGGACCCTGGGATCATGACCCGAGCCGAAGGCAGCCGCTCAACCAGCTGAGCCACCCAGGTGTCCCTCACACTGTCATTCTTAACCCTTTGAACTGACTTTCTCAACTGGTTTACTTTTATTGTTTATATTACTCTTTTTTTGTCTTATTGTCTTCCACCTTAGTGATAGCCATTATAGTCTCATGGCCAAGGAAGAACTCAAAGATCAGTTTCATTACAGAAAGGCAATTGAACATAATAATTAGAAAAGAAAAGCAATTAATATTATTTTTATACTTTTTCCCCATCGTTTCCACAGGGTACTTCACTTTAGGAACCTGAAGGCTAGACTTGGTAAACTAGTAACAGATCAATTTTCAAATTCAGTATTCAGATCATGAATAAATGTGAAATCAGAAGTAAACAACTGTCCTTGGAAGGATAATCAAGTCGAAATGCACTGTTTTGTGTTTATTATACAAGACCAAACAACTCATCTTAATTTTCTTGGGGGCAATGATGAGTGTGGAAGTACTGAGAAAAGTTCTGTCCCAGGAGTCTGCAGGGAGAGTAAGGCCAAGGAGGAAGATGTCAGATGGCTCCAGGTTGGGAGTGGGAGCCTGGGGACTGGTCTTGGCTATGCCACTGAATCCTGGATGACTTTGGGTATTTCACTTCACCCTCATGAATCCCTCCGCAGGTAATGAAGGTATAATTACAAGCTCGAACTCCAGAGTCTTAACTTCCTCTAAAGAAACTGCAAAATGCATCATATCCCTCTAACACATCCCTGAATGTTTTAAAGGCCCTACTTTGTAATTATTAGTACCATCTATAAAAAGTACAGGAGTCCAAGTGATAAGAACACAAGAGGACTAGGATGGAACAGGTATATTTTTCAGTGAAAGTCAATGGTCTAGAAGATATTAAATTATCAGTTTAATTAGAGGAGTTTAGGAGAACTCTCTCCCTCATATAGATAAGGGTAAGGCCTAGGTCTTTCCAAGCTGTCCCTGCTAACGTGTATGTCTATGAGGACTCCAGAATTTTGTGTGCACTGGGAGGCAGCCTTAAGATTCTCATCCTGGCTAAGCATTAGAATCAACTGGATCAGTTTTCAGGAACTACTGGTCCAGAGAAGGGATCCCTCAACTTTCATTATTCCTTTACCAGTTAAAAATGAGGTATATGTATGTTTGTACCCTCAATATGTGCATATTTATTTCTAAGTCATATGCATTTGCCATTTGTACTAATCTATTATGTACATGAGAAAATATATGTATGCACAATAGAATTTTTAAATGAGATAGAGCTGAAATAAATTATAAATTATTTTTCATAATAGTTTACCTATAATGGTCATTTTTGCTCTTCCTAAAAATATATGTTTGGCATATACTAATGTGATTGAACATGCTTCTTTTTGAAAATTTTGGTTAAATGCTTTGTGATAGTTTTTGTTAATGACACTCCAGAAAAAGCTACCTTACAAAAAGACATAGGTCTGAATGGAGGAAGGATATTATTGGCTTCCCTTGCTAAAGTATGGCATTCATTGTGCAATCCACCAATTATGCCAAGATTTTTGTTAAACCAATACACTTTCTATCTTCCTTAATATTAAACAGCTTCCATTAGGGATCTCTAGAGAAACAGACCCAATAAGATATATATGGATATATAAGAAGAGATTTATTATAGGAAGTGGCTCAGGTGCTAGTACCGAGGCTGAGATATGCTAAAATCTGCTAATTGCAAGCTGGAGAACCAAGAAAGTGGGTGGTATAATTCAGTCCAAGTTCCAAGGTCTGAGAACTGGGGTGTGGTGGATAGGAGCGGAAAGAGGGAAGTGTAGGTGGACAAGTTGGGGGGAAGTCGGGGAAAGACCAGGGTGACATGCTGGTTAAGTCCTGGAATCTCAAGGCCCAAGAACCAGGAGAATCAGATGTCCCAGGGCAGGAAAAGATGGACGTCTCAGCTCCAAAGTTTGCCCTTCCTACAACTTTTAGTTCTATTTGGACTCTTAAGAGATTAGATGATGCCTGTCTACATTGGTGAGGGAAAATCGTAGTCTACTGATTCAAATGCTAACCTGTTCTGGAAATACCATCGCAGACACACTCAGAAATAATGTTTTACCAGCTATCTGGGTTTCCTTAGCCCAGTCAAAATGACATAAAATTAACTATCATACAGCTCTCAAAATTTAACTGGAAAATGTCACACCTCTGTGTTTTAAAAAACAGATTCGAATCTGACTTCATGTCTTCATTTGGGTTATTAGTAACCAAATTAGAAAATCCTGTCCCCAGAACTTTTCAGTATACCTAGAAAGTTTTAAATAAATGATACACTTAAATTGTTTCTGGCAAGAACACTGCAAACGGATGAAACAGTTCCAAATATTCAAATTTAAAATGTTCTTTCCATAGCATAAATTTCTTTGAAAAAGCTCCTATTTTCTCTCATTATTAAAACAAGAATCTTGATTTGAATCTTAATTTGAAGAGACAAATTGTTTATTTTTTAAAAAATATTTGCATGGTAACATATTACTACCAGCTACTCATCACAACAGAGGTAAGCAAGTTTGAAATATGTTTATTTTTTTTCAAGAAGAAATTTGGCGACTCTTTTAAGTACATTAGCAGAAGACTAGTGAACCCACAGTAGCTGTCCATGGTCCCTGACATCTGCTTGGTATTGTAAATATGTCATCACTTAAGATAACACAGCCCCAAAATCCACTTAACTGGTCATATGGACATGGCAATAAGGCATAAGGTGGTGAAAACAATGAAAGAAGAGAGGAGGCCATTGTCAGTGCCTTTGTGTGGAGAAGGCCCATCTTTCCTTACGAAACCTCACACAGGATACATGACTGGCTGACACACGGTCCTTTATATTAAAAAGTAAAGCTCAGTTTTTCCTTTTCTTTTCTTTCTTTCTTTCTTTTCTTTTTTTTTTTTTTAAAGAAAAGTGACCATACATAGAAGTTCCATTAGTTTCTTCCTATACTCCACTGGATGACCTCTGTGTAGTCACTGCATATGCATGTACTGTACTTTAGAAACCACTGGTTTAGGAGCCAGTCTTCTGTTTTTAGATGTTTGGCTTTCAGTTTGTATCATAACTTTTCCCTTAATCAAGTGTCTATTTCTTAAAGTGTTGTCTGCAGCTGACCAGTTTTGGAACAGTTACAGATGCAGATTTCTGGATTCCACTGCAGAGCTATTTAAACTAGAATGTCTGGGAGTCTTAACAATCTCAACAATCGTTAATAACAATCTTAACAAGATCCCGCAGGTGCTTCTTTGGCACACCATAGTTTAAGATCCACTGCATCCTTGTCATGTTTCTGATCTTAAGGGAAAGGCCCTCAGCTTTTTCCCATTGAGAATGATATTCACTGTGGGCTTTTCATAGATAGTTTTTATGAAATTGAGAAATGTTGCCTCTATCCCTACACTCTGAAGAGTTTAAATCAGGAAGGGATGCTGTATTTTGTCAAATGCTTTTTCAGCATCAATTGAGAGGACTATATGGTTCTTCTCTCTCCTCTTACTAATGTGCTCTATCACACTGATTGATTTGTGAATGTTGAACCACCCTTGCATTGCAGGGATAAATCCTACCTGCTCACGAGGGATAATCCTTTTAATGTACTGTTGGCTCCTATCAGCTAGGATCTTGTTGAGAATTTTGGCATCCATATTCATCAGGGATATTGGTCTGAAATTCTCCTTTTGGATGGGATCTTTGCCTGGTTTGGGGATCAAGGTAATGCTGGCCTCATAGAATTAGTCTAGAGTTTTCCTTCTGTTTCTATTTCTTGAAACAGCTTTAGGAAAATAGGTATTATTTCTTCTTTGAATGTTTGGTACAATCCCCAAGGGAATCCATCAGGTCCTAAACTCTTGTCTTTTGGACGGTTTTCAATCACTGCTTCAATCTCATTACTAGTTATTGGTTTATTCAGGTTGTCAATTTCTTCATTTTAGTCTTGGTAGTTTATAGGTTTCCAGGAAGGCATCCATTTCTTACAGGTTGCTTAATTTCTTGGCATATAGTTGTTGATAATAATGTCTGATAATTGTTTCTATTTCCTTGGTGTTAGTTGTGATTTCTCCTCTTTCATTCATAATTTTATTAATTTGGGTTCTTTCTTTTTTCTTTTTGATTAGTCTGGCCAGTGGTTTATTGATCTTATTAATTCTTTCAAAGAACCAGCTTCTAGTTTCATTGATGTGTTCTACTGTATTTCTGGTTTTTAATTCATTGATCTCTTCTAATCTTAATTATTTCCCTTCTGGTGTGTGGGGCTGGCTTAATTTGTTGATTCTCCAGTTCTCTAAGGTGTAAAGAGAGTTTATGTATTTGAGATTTTTCTATCTTTTTGAGTGAGGCTCGGATGGCTATGTGTTTCCCCCTTACGATCACCTTTGCCATATCCCATAGGATTTGGACTGATGTGTCGTCATTCTCATTGGTTTCCATGAATTACTTAAGTTCTTCTTTGATTTCCTGATTTCTTTTGATCCAAACATTCCTGAGCAGGTGGTCTTTAGCTTCCAAGTGTTTGAATTTCTTCCAAATTGTTTCGTGGATTGAGTTCCGGTTTCAAAGCGCCGTGGTCTGAGAATATGCAGGGAAAAAATCTCACTCTTTTGGTATTGGTTGAGACCTCATTTGTGACCCAGTATGTGCTCTATTTTGGAGAAAGTTCCATGTGCATTCGAGAACGAGTAGTCTGTACATGTCTATGTATGTCTATGTACATGTCCATCTGGTCCAATGTGTCATTCAAAGCTCTTGTTTCTTTGTTGATTTTCTGCTTTCGTGATGGATCTGTTGCTGAGAGTGGAGTGTTGAGGTCTCCTCCTATTAACATATTATTATCATCAATATATCTCTTAATTTTGGTTAACAGTTGGCTGCTCCCATGCTGGGTACATAGGTATTTACAATTGTTAGATGTTCTTGTTGGCTAGACCTTTTAAGAATGATATAGTGTCCTTCTGTATCTCTAACTACATCTTTAGCTTAAAATCTAATTTGTCTTATATGAGAATTGCAACCCCAGCTCTCTTTTGAGGTCCATTGGCATGAAAGATGGTTCTTCATCCCTTCACTTTCAGACTGGATGTATCTTTAGGTTCAAAATGGGTCTCTTGTAGACAGCATATGGATGAGTCCTGTCTTTTTATCCTATCTGCAACCCTGTGCCATTTCATGGGAGCATTTAGGCTGCTCATGTTGAGAGTGATTACTGCAAGATATGATTTTATTGTCATGTTGCTTGTGAAGTCCTTGTTTCTCTAGATTGTCTCTGTAAATTTTGGTTCTATATGACTCTTGGGGTCTTTCTCCTTTTACAGAACCCCCCCTTAATATTTCTTGTAGGGCTGGCTTAGTGGTCACATATTCTTTCAGTGTCTGCTGGTCTTGGAAGCTCTTTATCTCTCCATCCATTCTGAATGAAAGCCTTGCCAGATAAAGTATTCTTGGCTGCAGATTCTTCTCATTTAGTACCCTCAATATGTCTTGCAGCCCTTTCTGGCTTACCAGGTCCCTGTGGACAGGTCTGATATTATTCTGATGCTCCTCCCTTTGTATATAAGGAATCTCTTCCCCTGAACTGCCCTTAAGATATTTTCTTTGGATCTAAAATTTATGAATTTTACTGTTACTTGCTAGGGCGTTGGTCTGTTCTCCTTGATCTTGAGAGGGGTCTTCTCTGCCTCTAGGATATGAATGCTTGTTTCATCCCCCAGATTAGGGAAGTTCTCAGCTATGATATTTCAACTATATCTTCTAGTCCTCTCTCTCTCTCTCCACCCACTCAGGGATCCCAATAATCCTGACCCTGGAACATTTCATGGTGTTTATTTCTCTAATTCTATTTTCATGGATTTTATAAAATCTCCCCTTCTGTGAGTGCCACTGAAAACGGCAACCTCCCACAGGCAGTGCAAGCCCCCAGCGATCCTCTCAGTGGTCGACCCAGAACCCTGCTGGTCTCTGCCCCCTGTGCTGATGAAACCAGGGGTGATCTCGGTCTGGGCAGGTGTTGGCGCTGGTTGCAGCCAGCCCCCCAGGTCTGCAGGCCCAGATCCTGGCATCTGCCCTTTAAGCTCCTGGATTCTGCTGGAGTGCCATTACCAGGTGCTTCCCGTCCCCTCACTACTGCTCTGCAACCTATTGCTGGTCCCCAGGCACAGGACGCTTTTGCAGTGGGGTATTATTTTGCTTTCCAGTGGACAGCTTCTGGTGGCCCCCTATCCCTTGTGTTTATCCTCTGGTATCTGTCTGTGCAATCACAACTCCCTCCTTTGTACCTCTCGACTGAAGATCTTCTGTAGAGATCCAGACGTATAATCTTACATCACAGGCTGATTTCGTGGGTGTTCAGACTGGCTTGGTAGATATCCAGCTAAATTTAGGGGACCAGCTGAAACTAAGTCCCCCACTCCTCTGCCATCTTAGGCAATTTCGGCATATTTAATATTTTAAATTAGCAATATAATATTTACTGAGCAAATACACTTAAGGGGCAAATAAAATATTTGTTGTGGCTACAACAACTTATACTAAAAGAATTATGTTTTTTTTTCTATTTTGTCAGTTTTAAGTTTATTATCTTTTTGTCATATAATGGGATCTATTAGCCTTCAATTTTTTGAAATTGTAACAGTAAGACAATGGAGAAACAACTCCAAGTACTGCCTTTTCTTTTTGAACAAGCTATTTCATATACAGTAAAGAGAATTAGTGATTAGCTAGATTCTCACAGCACTTAGAGCTGCAAATGACTTTTAGAGATTATAGGCTAATTAAAGCCTCACCAGTCACCTATCCCTTTTTAAAAAACAATTAATGAACCTGAATCTAAGGCAGCAAAAGGTTAAATGATTTCTCTGGGGGTAAAACGGCAAGTCAGCAATAAAGCAGGGCTGATACTTCATTCCCTGACCTCAGGGACGTATCACAAACATACCGCTATAACATGTTATAATACTTCAATGCTTTTACATTTGGGGCCTCCTACTTGCCTTTCTAAACACATGCTTTAAAAGCTTAAGTAATCTATTTAAAATAAGCATTTTCCCCCTGAAAATCTAGATTTCTCTTACTTATAAGATATCAAATAAAAGGCAAGGGAATTATTTATTGTTAGTCAGGACAGAATTAACCATGCATCCTAGTCTCTTCTTTAGTTATTTGAGGAAAAATAAACCACCACTGCAATTGGTTGTTTCAGAGAAGAAAACCTTTCATCTAAAACATGCAGAGCAATCTTTGCCACAAAGTTTCACAGCTTTCTTCAGCCACCTAAAATAAAAAACACTAAGCTTCCCAAGAGTGACTTTAAACATTTAAACAAAGATATGCCTATTTTGAACAAATACTGTACAACGAGCAATTATTTATAGTCAATAAATCTAGTAAAAATCATTGGGATGAAATCTTTACACTGACTTTTCACTTAAACACACAACATTTATTTGTGCTGAATAATAACACACAAATTGGAATATCATATAAATTAATACCAAATAAAATACTATCACATTAAGACACATTTGATGGACTTTAAAAAATGAGTGTCTGCTAATACATGAGGTACTGAGAGGGGACAATGTCATTCTATAGGTCCCTGAAGGGGTCACTAAGTGAGTCTGGATGGAGAACTGCAAGGCCCAGCTTGGCCACTTGCCTCAGCAATTCTCAGGAGCTCTGCTTACGCTATTTTCTTAAGACAGAGTAACATCTCCCAGGAAGATTCTTCAAAGCCCAGTTGGAATGCCTCTTCTAAATGGAAGTCTAACTTTCCAAGTCCAAATTAGCCGTTCCTCCTGCTATACTCTCACTCAAGTTACATTCCATAACAATTAGTTTTTTACATCTATATAGGACTATGTCCTAGTCCCATGGACCAATTCTCATGCTCTGCCCACAGCAGGTAATTAAAAAGTGTATCTGTTGAACTGTATCTTCCTAAAATAGATCCAGAAGGGCCTGATAGGATTATGTGGTCTAGGCCTTCATTCTACAGTTCAAGGAAAGGAGTGAGTTGCCCAATACATATAGCAGTACATATACGTGATGTGAGTGGAACCTGAATTCTGTGCTTCCCTCGAGTGGCTGTCACTGGGTTAGTGCTCTTGGAGCTCTAATCCCTGACCCAGCAGAGTGCTCATTTTGGTAGGTGACAAAGACTGGCCTAGTTCCCTTGTCACTACACAGTGAAGCAGAAAATTGATACAATGAAGGCAACGCTGACTGAGACTGGTATCGTATGGAAGGAAGCCAAGACAGTTTTTAAAAAGATAAACATAATATATGCTCAGGGTCCTGGCTAATCTTCCTAACTCATGCAATGGCCTACTGGTCAGATCCAAGTGACAGCTTAGATGTCTGAATAAATGAGTATGCTCTACCAAGTAAGGAACTCATTTAAGAAGAGTTCTTAGAACTTCCAGCTAAGAGTAGGAGCAGTCTGTAATGAAAGCATGTTCTTAATCATCAGAAGAATCACCACACATCCAGCAATCTTTTTGGAGTTTCAAAATGTGACCTCAGAAATAATTTTACTGTATATCGGCATGTAAGACTGTGCAGGAAGAACAAAATAATAACAAGCCTTCCCTGGCTCGTCCATTGCCTTGGGCAGGTGGTCCCCAAGCTCCTGACTCTAGTTATGCTGTAGATCTTCTCTCAATTCCATCAACAATCTTGGCAGGTTTCTACTTTGGAATGTTTGCTGTTCCCCTATCTAGAGGCTCTTCTCCCTATTTTCTGTCTGGTTGATGCCTTCTCCTCCATTAGTTCTCACCTAAAGTGGTATCTCCTCAGAGAGAGAGCCTTTTGACCAACCTACATAAATTAGGTTTTCACTCAGCCCAGATTCTTCCTCCTCTTATTATTTTAATGATGCCCTATTTGTATCCTTTATAACATATGATAAATTGAGTACTTTACTTGTGTATTTATGATAAAGGCCATATATACACATATATACACACACATACATATATTATTTAGATCCCGGTGAGATATATCCATATATTTATATATATGGATATATATGGAAATATATATATATATGGATCTATATATATGGATCTATATATATGGAGATATATATATGGATATATCTCACCGGGATCTAAACAATGCCTGTTGAATTCTAGATAGTACACAATAAAGACTGGTTTGTTGAATAAATTGGTAAATTCAAAATATTTTCATAAAAAATTCAAAATTATTTGAGGGCCCTAGGAAGCCTTAATGTTTTGAGAAACACAACTCTATAAAATGTCTATAATAAGAACAAATTTCAAATATTCGTTTAGTGAAGATTTTCAGATTACTTCCTTACAGATTTTTGATAGGCATAATTACTTCAGAAGTAAAACTTAAGGTTTTTTCAGTGCTGATCTATGTGAAAAAAGTCTATACCTGATTAATCACTAATAGCTAATAATAAACATCCAATTGTCTGTAATCTAATAATAAAAAAAAGAATGGCTCAGATACAAAGAAAAAATATTTGGGGGGTCATTAACAGAGAAAACAAAAACAAATGATTCCCAAAGAATGACAATTTTCAGAGAAATGCTCCAGCTTTTTAGGGAATAAAAATGGATGAAGAAAACAGAAGTAGCATTCTTTCTACAAGAGAAAATCCAATTAAAAACTAACATTGGAAAATCTCAATGGGAACATCATGAAAAGTAAATAAATGAATACTGTGCATCCTCCTCAAAGAGTTAATACATGTGGTTTTTAGGTTCTTTACTACTCAGAGGAAAAAAATTACGATACCATTACTGTGATGCACATTTTCCAACACTGTCACTTGACAGGTAGTAGATTTGGATTCATTCACCATTTTTCAATTCTGATAGGTGACATTTTACGAAAGCCATTTGATATATTTTTTTAAGATTTTATTTATTCATTTGACAGACAGAGATCACAAGTAGGCAGAGAGGCAGGCAGAGAGAGAGAGAGGACAAAGCAAGCTCCCCGTGGAGCAGAGAGCCCAATGCGGGGCTCGATCCCAGGACCCTGGGATCATGACCTGAGCTGAAGGCAGAGGTTTTAACCTACTGAGCCACCCAGGCGCCCTGCCATTTGATATTTTTAAAAAGTCACACCTACAGTGGGTTTTTTTTTTTAATTAAAAGAGTAAAAATCTATTACCTGCATAAAATCTGAAATCTGAATATTTAGACTTTTTATAATTTAAAAAGGCAAAATTTAATATAACTCCAAATAAAAGCCAAAACAGAATTGGCCAAGCATAAGAACAATGCACACTGTATTTTTATAGTGTGTTTTTGTGTGCAAGAATGACTATGAAATTAAATTGTCTTATTTCTAGCAATTTTCTTCCATAAACAATAGCCGTCACTGCTTAAAGGGTTGCTTGCAAACTTACTAGAAATATTTTTTGGAGAATATTCTAGTCTTCAAAACAAACAGTAGCTGTCAAATTCTTACTGCATAATCTAAAATGTTAATCCATGTACTGTATTTCATTTGTAATAAGTCTTTGTGATAAGGTTAACACTTCAACATACAACACAAATAAGAGAGCACCGAAAAATGAAAATTACTTTGCTTATGTTTCCGTATTAGAATTTTATTTGCTAAAGGGTAAAAACAGATTTGCAAAATTCACAGTTAACTTAAAACAATAGTTTTAAACCTTTTATTCCTAGCCCTTACTGCCTTCAGGAAGGAGAGAACATCTGGTTATTTAAGGAACACAATATGTTCACATTTTCTATGACTTTTGTTTCTAATTGGGTTTTTAAATTTTTTTTTTGAATTTGAACAACTAGTTAGAACTATGTTTTTTAATCACTTCATATTTTTCAGACTGTCCTTCTATCCCCCTACTTCATTTAGTGGATTGTTTCTAGAAATCTGCTCAGTGGTTCTAATATGATAAAGACAAGAAAATGAGAATTAGGATCATGGTCTGAGGAACTAGGTGTAGAAACTGTATTTATGGTGAACAGAGTATACAGGGTGCTACAAACAGGTATCTGACATATGGTGTCTTTACATAGCATACATTTAAGAAAATTTCAAATAGTCCTAGGTCCACTTATATACATAGTAGTTTTATTTATTACAGATGCAAATTAAATGTCTATTATAAATTGAAATTAAAATTTTATGACACATACTAGTAAACAGGAGTCCACTAGTTTTAAAAACTATAGTTCCTGTGTGGAAAGGTGGTTGGAAGACCTGGGTTCGACTGCTGGCTCTGTCACTGACAGGCTGTATTAAAGAAGTCTCTAACTTCACTTTGATCCTTAGTTTGTTCAACTACAGAAGCAGAAGCTGGATTAGAACTCTAGGTTCCCTGCAGTTCTGAAATTCTGACAGTCACAGTAAGGTGTGTTAACTAGATTCTTTGTTCTGTCTTTTTGTTCCATAATACTTGAAGGTGGTGAGAGGATTTCAAACAATTCTGACACAAAGCAAATTAAGGAACTAGATGCCCTTTAAGTTCAAGTTGTGGGGTTCATTCACCATCTTGATAAAAATGGCAGCTGACAAATACAATTGGCAATGGCTTCCATGGAATGTGGGTATGGGCTCCAGAAATAAGCTAGATGAGTGAGATCCACCTAGATTAGAGTCAATACGGTATACTGGGAGAGGCTTAGCAACTGTGTTAGAATTCAATTCTACCATTATTTTCTTAATATCATCTACTGCAGAACACAAAGCTAAAAACTAAAAATTGAGCAGGATCATACAGAATAATGGATGCAAAGAAATAAGAAAACAGCTAAAACACAAGGTCCTTATGGGGACTCAAAGGCAAAAACATGTCCTATCTGAGCCTGGGAATGGCTTCTTAAAGGAGGTAGTAGATAAGCTGGGAATCTCAGGAGGACATGGATACATTTAAGGGTCACGGAGCCACTCTAGCTAGCTTGGAAGCTTACGAGATTTTGGCCTTGGGAAAGCCACATAACCTTACCCTGTCTACACTGAAAAAGAATGAAAAAAGATAACCTCCTTTGTCTAACTCCTAGCTTGTTATAAGGACCGAAGTAAGCACATCAAAGTGCTTAGAGACTATGAAGGAAGACGATCTTCTTATTATAGTTTACAGCCCCATTATTTCAGTCTGTTCAAATAAGAAATCTTTTAGCAGTAAAGCCTACATCTGATATAAAACAATTAAAGCTCAGTGTCTCGTGCTCTACTTGCAGAGTCTGTTCTCAACTGAGAAATCTCCAATGGGATTTACGGAAAGCGATAGGACAAAGTGCTTTTCTGAAACTGGCAATGAACTTGGAGGGCTCAGAGTTCCTTGTTTATTTTTATTTTATTGAGTCTGTCAGTAGCACTCAACACTACTGTCACAAGGAACTGGGCTATGCGAAAATGTACTTTCATGCCTCAAATCTCATCCTTCTACTAGTTCACAGAGACTCGGTGTGTTTATATACTTATTCTGATCTCCTTGAATTGGGAATGATTCAAGTATTTAAATGTTTCATTGTTAATAATAAATAGGAAAAAAAAATTAAGCACGCTGATGTTCGGATTTTTAGAGGATATGGGTGGGGTACTAGCACCATCTTTCCCTCTTTTTCTTCCCCCTCAGTGTAAATGGCCTGTTATATGAATTTATAATGACATTACCACTGACCACTCTGTCCACTTGTGGATTTCTTGTGCTGTGTGTCTGTTTTCTGTTTGTATCTTTGTAGCATTGGACTGGATCTTATTAGATCATTATAAGTCAGTTCTTTGTGGACAAAGGAGCTCTGGCTGGGCAGGTCATTAGATACAATTTAATTCAGCCCCAAAAGAGAAGACCAAGATACAGCAAGCATGAGTTTCCCCAAATCACAAGGATGGTTTTTAGCAGAGTCAAGATTTGACCCAGTGTCCTGAGTCCTAAATTCAGTCTCCTTGCTCCTTAACTAAATCTATCATCTTGCTGGGTTAACCATGTAAAAGCCCCTTAAAACTATATACATATTTCTTTATTTTTCCTATAGATATCATCATTCTATAAACTTGTTCTCAACAGCCTTTTAAACATGATTCCCTCCCCTGCCTGATCAATCGCTTCTATCTCAGAAGTATCAGTTTTAGGTCCTATATTTTGGATCATTATCTTGATTATGTTTACATTTAGTTAGACCCTAAATGTAAAAGTGGAGAATACTTTCTTTTTTAAAGATACTTAGGCTATTATGCTATTATTTTTTTCTCTTAATCCTTAGAGAATATATTTTTTAATGCTTATAGACTTGGCTTTATTATAATTCTATTATGCACATTACCTTATTGAGATAAAAAGTGTTCTTTTAAAATCACAGATTCCACTAATAACACTGACAGATTTATTATATAGAAACCTGCCTCTAGGAGAGTGGATGATTCATAGCAAGATCAACCATATTTAGCCAGGGAAAAATTACCAAGATCAATAGGTTTAGATAACATATTCACTTCTCCCTTCATTAAAGCCAAATAAATCATGTAAGTACAGAATTCAAATAGTTATTTTAACAATTTTTTCCCCACTCTGTATGATTCTAAGAATTCCTAATACTGAGCTGACAGAATTTCCCTTAAGTTTACAGACCAAAACTCATATACCTCATTGACGAGTAATCAAATTCTTTATTTCTTTTATAGATATTTCATAGTTGTGGTTATTTTTTTATAAAAAATACATACATAACAATATGGGATATTTGATTTTATAATCAGACTCCTAAGCTTTACCAGAAAAAAAATTCTACCTTATGTATCAGAGAAATTATGGATTATATCTCTGATACTTAATGAAATATTATGTAGGAGAAATTATATAAAATTATGTATGTTTGTAGAAAATGGTAGAAGCACAAGGAAATAAAATCTTTTAAATCTATCAAAGAATAAATAAAGGTCATACTGAAATGTTGAAGTCAATAGTTGAGGGAAAGCAGAAATCCTTTGAATTAAAATTTACGTTAAACTTGGAGGCCCAAGTCGATCAGACAGAGCTTTGGCAATGGATCCACAGACAGACTGACTCAAAGACAGTTTGACAACTGCCAACATGACTGTTGGGAATTTTGCCAAAGAGCCAAAGGCTGGGATTACCACCCAACGCCTGGCATTCTCATACTTGTGTTTGAAGCTCTCTCTCTTATACTTCATCCAATATTTTTGTTTGGCTCAAAAGCATCAAGGATTCACAGATTTTTTTAGATCATTAAATGTTCTTATTTTCAAGAAATATAACATTAGTTGTAAAAGAGCACACTTCTTCTCTGAAGTGTAAAGAAAATTTTGGTGGCTTGCTTTAAGTTCAAATAGAGAAATTAGCATTAAAATCTATTTAAATCTTTATTAGGTAACTCTTCACCCACAAAACAAAAAATACATATTCCTAATATGGAGTGATTTGACTATTTCATTATGTCTAAAAGTTTTACAGAACCAGTCCTTTTTATAGCTTTAATGTCTTGCTCCTCACATGGCCTCTGAGGCTCTTCCTGGATAAGTTGGTCCCTGTGAGGGGTACCGATAATGATTAAGTGTGGCTGTAAGGAGAAGCAGTTGCTGAACTACTGCCTTGAGTTATGAGGAAGGAGGAGGGCAGAACAACCTTCTGAGAGATGTGTGTTCCAGGTTCTCATGGCAATGTCCACTTAATTTACCTGCTAAGTTGCTAGCCAGTGAGGTATGTGAGTTTTGCCTATGGCGCTAGGCAAATTCTGTTATTAGGCAATTCACTGGTCATCACACAAATTTCCCATTCATGCCGAGAAATCAATTTTTCACCCAACTTAAAATGTGCGTATTCTCTTTGGAAAGCTTACCTTTGGATCTCGAAGGAACAGAGCCTTAAGAATCAGTGAATGTACGTCCCCAATTATTGGGTAATGCATCAGAAGGCCAAGACAGGTCTGGTAGTTACTAGAGATCACTAAATAAGAGGGGAAAAAAAAAGGAAATCAGAAGCAATACTGTTTAAGATGCTTGCATTACTTTAGAGTAAAAAAATAACAACTTAGATTCAATGAAAGTAATCCAATAACTCAATTAATTTGATAAAAGGAAATAGGGAGAAGGGATCTTTACCAAATGGCCTTTGAAGCAGCACACTTACTGTTAACTGCAATCTAATATCTAGCACTTATCCTCAGGGGGTGTTGGAAGAAGAGCCTCAGACATAGAGATGTGTACGTTTGCAGTATAAATAAACTCTTAGAAGCATGCATATTTATTGCCATTTATATGCCTGTGTTTAAATGTCTCTAGTTTTGCTGCTTAGAAATTAGTAACAAAAATCTTATGAATGGGAAAGAACCAGTTTAAAATTTTCATGAAATAATATTTACCCTAATTATTATGCTTCCTAAGTTACATATGTTACATTTATTCTTTTATATATAAATATTACGTAATTCAAAGTTAAAAAATATAATTTCTTCCAATTATTTTTTTCTAAAGGCAATGAGAAATTTAGGGAGAGCATCTATGCAGCATTTCTTGAAGGAAAAATGTCAAAATCTTCATAGATAAGCCTAACTGTGTTCCTTAGACTGTCATTTAATTTTTTTCCCAAATCAACCTAATTATGGGCGCAATTATTAAACACATCTTTTCAGGCAGGTCTATGTAAACTACTTCATTTCTTGGCAATCCATCTGCCACTGCTGTCATAGTCGGGCCCATTAACGACACTTGTTTTGTAAGCCACACTGACTGCCTCCACAGCACTGATTGTGAAGAAACTTTACAGTTACAACTTCCTGATGTTGCAACCGAATCCTTTTCATTAATCAGAACAAGCAGCTGAAAAATATTCCATAGGTAAACTGATTCTATAGAAACTACACAGCTCACAACATAAACAACTGTTTGGGATCAGAAATATCCTTGATTATTAGACTTTTTTCCCCCTTTCTTTTGTTGGAAGAACCATTTTTTGCAACAGCTTTCTACCCCCTCCCCCTTCCCATGAACATTAAGGGAAAGGAGACAGCACTGGGCAAAATGAATAATTATAATCTATGTAAGGAACCACTTTATCATCTTCATTTCCGTTGCTGACCTGACAGCTTGTAATTTCATACATCTGCTTTCATTTGTAAAGCACTCACTTATCATACCTTTTCTGTATCTGTTCAGACTCTTCTCTTCTTATTCCTTCATTTTGTCATATTCACATTCAGTTACCGTTGTCCTTTTTTCTCTAGAATTTGAAAAGCTAGTATACTGAGAATGGTATAATGTTTCCATGTAGGGTCTTCTTTGAGAGTTAACAAATAAATAAAACTTAGATAATCAATTCATTTTCCAACTCCTACTTTCCCAAATACTATGATGTTTATATACTAGTAACTGGCCCGGGAAGAATTCTTGTATATTTTGTAAGAGAAGCAAACGGTTCTGGGCTCTGGATTCTAAGATGTGGGTCTGAATCCCGGGACACCATCTGAACCTTTTCTAAGGTTGCCGTAAGATCAAAGGACATGATCTGTTCTGCCAGTGGACAGATGCTGATCAAAACCTGTTGTGGGTAACCTCTCTGAGCTTCAGTTGGGTCATGTGGAAAACAACTTCCTGATTTAAAGAAAAAAGTGACCTGCCGAATTTATTCAATCTAATAGCTATTTGTTGCGTACCTAATCGATGACAGGAGCTATATTAGAGGGGATGCAAAGATAAACAAAGCACAGTCCTTACTCTGAAGAAAAAGTGCTGAAGGGCAGTTGTAGAAGGAGAAGGGGTTATTGCTACTACCACCACTAAGATTACAATCAATCCCTAAAGATTTACCAAGACTAGGCCCTATGCCAAGAGCTTTCCCTATATTATCTCATTTAATTTTTGTGACAATCGTATTATAAGGGTAAAATTATTATCCCTGTCTTACAGGTGAGAAAACTAACACTTGGAAAGGTTAAGTCATTTTCCCAAGTCATATAGTGGTTTGGTAGTGGAGCAAGATTTGAAATTTCGAAGTTTCTAATACTCTAACACATGGCTTTGTTTTGAAAAAGCAATTGTTTTAAAAATCAGAGAACACAGTGATGCAAAGAGTCACTGCAAACTAGAAGAGTCAATTAGTATTATTACTCTCATATAGTAGTTTTAAGGAGCTTGGAAGGTCAGCATAACCCAGTCTCTAGGAGAGCCTGATATAGACAGGTATTTATTCGGAGGGACGAGGGCAATAATCCTGTTCTTACAACTAGACAGAACTTTTGAAGCTGTCAGAAGCTATAAAATACATAAGGGAAGCCCACTAATAAATTACTTTTCCACTTGCAGAATGAATGAAGGTGCTGACATTCCTTCTCCCATTTCTTCCTTTCATCCATCCAGTAACTGAACATTAATGAACATTTCCTGAGCATCTTCTATATCCTGCACACACAGAGACAGTGCTAGGCACTGGTACTAGGGATATAATGGCAAATGAATCTGAGCTCTGAAGGGTAGCAGAACATGCTACCTGAAATACTGCTGTGGGGTGCTCGCTTTGGTAGCACATACACTAACACTGGAATGACAGAGAAGATTAGCATGCAAATTCACGAAGCGAATTCACGAATTCACGAACTCCTGTTCCAGGAGTACAGGACATGCCACCCTAAAATATGCCACCTGGGTATATTGATTGTTTTGAGCTGTAGGCACTTGAAAAATAGCAAATGCACAGTGAGACTTTTTCTGAACTCCCCTTATCTGCCTAAAGATAAATCCTCCAGAAGGAAGTCAGTTGTAATAAATTTCCCCAAGACAAACTTTGTCACAGATTCATACCTCTAATCTATTCTTCTAAGGGCCCATTCATCTTTCCTAAAAATCATTTACTTTTCTCTAAGAGGTCTACATCTCCTCTCCACCTTTCTTTATAAGGCGGTATTTAATCCTGAGTTCTAAAACTGTATCTTTGACAGTCGATCATTTCCCTAAGTATCTACCATATACAAATGAGGCATACATTTATATATATGTCAACATATGTTAATTATAACTATAATATATATTTATTATACAATGGAATATATAATCATATAATAATAATAAAAAATATATATGTTAATAAACTTGTTTCTTTAATCTTTTTGTGTGTGTGAAAGAAACCCAGAAGATATTTCTTCCTATAAACATCACGAAAGTCAAGGGAAGCAAGGGCAAAAATGAACTATTGGGATTTCATCAAGATCAAAAAAGCTTTTGCACAGCAAAGGAAACAGTCAACAAAACCAAAAGACAACTGACAGAATGGGAGAATATATTTGCAAATGACATATCAGATAAAGGGCTAGTATCCAAAATCTATAAAGAACTTATCAAACTCAACACCCAAAGAACAAATAATCCAATCAAGAAATGGGCAGAGGACATGAACAGACATTTCTGTAAAAAAGACATCCAGATGGCCAACAGACACATGAAAAACTGCTCCACATCACTCAGCATCAGGTAAATACAAATCAAAACCACAATGAGATACCACCTCACACCAGTCACACCAGTCTAAAATTAACAAGTCAGGAAATGACAGATGCTGGCGAGGATGCAGAGAAAGGGGAACCCTCCTACACTGTTGGTGAGAATGCAAGCTGGTGTAGCCACTCTGGAAAACAGCATGGAGGTTCCTCAAAAAGTTGGAAATAGAGCTACCCTACAACCCAGCAATCACACTACTGGGTATTTACCCTGAAGATACAAACGTAGTGGCCCGAAGGGCCACGTGTACTGAATATTTATAGCAGCAATGTCCACAATAGCCAAACTATGGAAAGAACCTAGATGTCCATCAACCAATGAATGGATAAAGAAGATGTGGTATATATAAACAATGGAATACTATGCAGCCATCAAAAGAAATGAAATCTTGCCACTTGCAGTGATGTGGATGGAACTAGAGGGTATTATGCTGAGCAAAATAAGTTAATCAGAGAAAGACAATTATCATATGATCTCTCTGATATGAGGAATTTGAGAGGCAAGGCAGGGGCTGGTGCAGCGTAGGGAAGGAAAAAAATGAAACCAGATGGGATGGGGAGGGTGACAAACCATAAGAGATTCTTAATCTCACAAAACAAACTGAGGGTTGCTGGCAAAAGGGGGTATGGAGAGGGTGGTTGGGTTATGGACATTGGGGAGGGTATGTGCTATGGTGAGTGCTGTGAAGTGTGTAAGCCTGACGATTCACAGACCTGTGCCCCCGTGGCAAAGAATACATTATATATTAAAAATATATAAAATTATTTATATTTTAATAATTTAATAAAATATTTAAAATATATAAAATTAAAAATAATTTAAAAAGAAGAAGAAAAAAGAAACCCAGCTGAAAACCTAATAGAGTATAGGTACAGTTTTACCTCCGCTATAGTCCCGTTTTCAGATAATACTATCTCTAATTTATTAAGGAAAACTTGTACTTTGAGAACACTTAATTTGCAATTACATATGCTAAGTATTAAGTCCCTTTTGAATAACTGTGCCCAATTTAGAGCAGGCAAGGGAGAATAACACAAGCTGTTTTATAAACAAAATAGTGGGGATCTGACAGAGTAAGAATTTACTTTTGATCTTTACAGCAAAGTTTTGCTGAATGTGAGAAGCTCATCCGCAGTGCTGTTCCTTCCCTAACATTTACTCCATCAGAGCAGGGCAGTAACACAGGAAACAAAGTGAAGATTAAAAAAAAGGCCAGGTTTTGGTATCTCCGTACATTTGAAATCAAGCATGTATATGTTTTAAAGACAAAGTACTGAAACTACAAAGTACTGAAGCTACACACTCTGAAGAGCGTATTCAGAGAAATGGAAGACAAAGGTGAATGGCAGCTAGGAAAATATACTGGCTCTGGGGTCGGATGTTCTAGATTAGAATCTTGATCAGATCTAGATTAGAATGCTGGCTAGTCATTTATTATGTGTGTGAAGTTAAGCAAGGTGCTGAATCTCATGGGCTTTCTTTCCCCCACTGATAAAACCATAATGATGCTTACTCTAGCTGCAGGGTTTCTCTAAGGGTGGCCCTGATGCAAGGGAGTGTGCTTCCCATCTCGCTTAATTCTTGCTGACTGGCACTCTCCCTGCCCAAAGCAGAGCACGCCTCTTCTGTCTCTACTTTTAAATGGCACATTACTGTTTTGGAGTTGTCTAAGGGAGCTGGTTTAAACAGTTTCTCCAGTCAAAACAAACAAAAACATAATGCAACCAGTAAAGATAGTCAGAGGATGTTATTGTTTTAAGAAAGCTTAGAGCAATACGGTTCAACAACTTAAGGGGGATTCAAAGTTAACTGCACCTACAACTCTTAACACTTGCAAGTACATTCAAATTATTTAATTTTGCATTTAGATATCCTTAACTTTCCCCAAGGTAATAAAATGGACCAGGAACAACTAACCAAAGAACACAAAACTAAATGTAAACTTCTTTTAAAAAATTTCTCTGAAGTTACGAACAGTAATAGCTATCACTTATCAAGCATCTAGAATGGGCCTGGAAACTTGCGATATATTACATAAACACACCGTGAGTCCTCCTAATCCCCACTAAGGCAGGTATTATCATCAACTCCACATTTTAGACAAGGAGATGGTATTACGGAGAGGATGAGCTACACATTTGAGGCCGCTGGGCTCCCGAAAGGCAGAGAGGGCTAAACAAAGGTCTGCGTAGCTTTGGTCTGCGTAGCTGAAAGCCTCACTCTTGACCTCCTTATCCTACGCTTTCCCATATTCCTAGCAGAAAATTCCATGTACAGAAGGCCAGTTCAGACACAGTGCAGATGGCTTTTGAACACCAACTACATGTGAGCCACATGTAGCCTCTAAGATACACTGAGAAAAGCCCTCCATATATAAGGCCAGGTAAAATAAACTATTTAGAAATAGGCATAAATTCTTGTAGTTAGCTATTAAGTGGCAGAGAAAACAGATAATCATGAGTAAAAATTAAAGATAATTAGCTAACAACAACAAAAAAGAAAACCTTAAGGCTTTAACATAATTTATTTTACCTCTCCACTGAAAACAAAGCCGATGTGTAGATAAGTGTCTTGCAAGGTACCTAACATGCAGAAGACATGGTTGCCACCGTGACAACTGCCTCTCTGAGCACCTTCAATTACAGCAACATCCACTCTCAAAACCTAACACGGACACACATTCTTCCATAAACAATGGGATGGTCCTTATTTCTCTAGTGGATTTTGTGCAGAAATATGAGAATTTTAAATTCGATTTTCAGAAAGAGAACAATCTCAAGTTCAGTGGAGCTCAATCTTTTTTTTTTAGGAAAAAAAAACTTAAAAAAATTTTTTTTAAGATTTTCAGTAATCGGTACACCTAACGAGTGGCTCGAGCTCACAACCCTGAGATCACGAGTTGCATGCTCGACTGACTGAACCAGCCAGGCACCCCTAGAAAAAAACCATTAAGAAGTGTTCTTCTTAATGCTTTCCAAGCTTAATACACTTTAAACAGAATTTATTTTAATCAGGTCAAACAACATAAGAGATATTCTCAAGAATTTGTACTTTTAAAAATACAGCGTTGTCAATGGAAAGGTAGTAAGCAAGCAAGCGTCCAAGTGGAGGACTGCTAGTCGGTAGGGTGTGAGCACAGGACAAAGAACATTGTACTAGTGAAGTCAGCATAACTGCACGTTAGCTCCAGAGAGCTGATGGGACTAGGATTAAGTTTAAACAAATCAGTTACCTGTACAGGCTTATGTTCTGTCATTATCTCT
This sequence comes from Taxidea taxus jeffersonii, assembly GCA_003697995.1. Taxonomy (NCBI): domain Eukaryota; kingdom Metazoa; phylum Chordata; class Mammalia; order Carnivora; family Mustelidae; genus Taxidea; species Taxidea taxus. Next base: position 62,608 of record ML104680.1, on the reverse strand, counting down.
GTCTTGTTACCCATTAAGGGAACTAGTGAGATGATACAGTGCAAAAACCTTTAAGTCTTTTAATGCAAGTTATTACCATTAATGTAGTAACTGTAGGGATACACCTGAATCAAGGCCCAAGTTCTATCTCCAAATTATAAAATGTTACAGAAATGAAATCTGTAATTTAGCATGTATTAAAATTTAGGAAAGAAATAATAATATCAAATAATATGACCCATAGTTTTTGCCTCTTATTTTTAAATCAAGTTCTAACCAGTTTGGTTATTTTTAACCAAATGAAGGAAAACCATTGGTCAGGTTTTTAATTGTCAATCTGAATATAGACATGTGTGTGTGTGTTTTATTTCACTGCTGAGTGGTTTTTAATTTCTGACTCTGAAATACAGATCTGTCAGCAGAAAGGGTTGAGGTACAGAAGATATTTAAGAAGTACTGACTATATCTCTTTCTTGTATTCACTCAGCTAACAGGCATGTATTAAATACCTATTTTGTTCCATGTACTGCTATGACAAGAAAAAAGACACAATCTCCACTTTCTCTTCATATTGCAGTGGAAGAGCAGGATCAGACTAACTGCAACCCAGGACAGAGCTGGAACAGTGGAGCATCCAGTGGGCTGTGACAACTGTTCGAGTGGAAAGCTGCAAGGTCAGTGAGCATCAGGCCACAAGTAGAAGTAAACGGAAGTAGGATGCTGTGTGGCTCCTCTGGCAGGAGAAATGGAGACATGGAAGGAGGTGGGGGTCCTGCTTATCCATAGGGGATGGAGTTTGGATTTCACTCTGTAACTGCTACTTCTGCTAGAAGACTATGTGATCAGGTTTGGTTTTAGGAAGATTAGTACCAGCACAGGGTGAGCAGTGGGAGGGAGGGAGAGGGACAGGATGCAGGGGCCCAGCTAAAATTCCTGGTGATACCACAGAGAGGGGAAGATGGATACTTAAAGTAAGCAAGGGGCTGGGGGGTATAGTGGGCAGAATTGCTGGAAAAATGGATATGCCTTTATATGCAATTAAATTTGAGATATGTGTGCATATGAGAGAGAAACAGAAAAGCAAAAGCAGACAATAAGAAATTATCAATAAAAATGTTAACAAATTTACATAATAAGGCTACTTAAAGAATATAGTGACTTTTCATTATTTCTCTGTGGAAGTTTAAAACATAGTTCTGATTTTTATGAAAGTTATACATGTACATAGTTTAAAAAATCCAATCATTCTAGAAGGCTGGTAACGAAAATAGCCCTTGCTGTTTCCCACCCCCCTATTTCCCAATCCCCAACAGCACTTGCTTTCTTTTAGCTGATTAAAAAAAAATTTTGCCTCCCATATTGTGGAAAAAACATGCTAATGTTAATAACTCTAACTTTAAATGTGTCTACTGACTTCTCAGTCAAGAAGACGAAGCTTTAATTCACCTTGAGTACTGAAAGCCAACCCTCTGCCAATCTCTACAGTCGTCCATGAGCTTCTGGTCTCCCTCCCTTGATGCTGTTACACCATAATTCTGGTAAGTCAACTTTTAGAGTTTTCATTTTTTTTTTAAAGATTTTATTTATTTATTTGAAAGACAGAGATCACAAGTAGGCAGAGAGGGAGGCAGAGAGAGAGGGGGGAAGCAGGCTCCCCGCCAAGCAGAGAGCCCGATGTGGGGCTCAATCCCAGGACCCTGAGATCATGACCTGAGCCGAAGGCAGAGGCTTTAACCCACTAAGCCACCCAGGCGCCCCTAGAGTTTTCATTTTTATAACGAGGCAAATGTTATCTTACATAGTATATCATGACTACTCCTCCTTTATCCACAGCCTCCTTTCTTTCTTGGAGTTTATAACTGCCATATTTTTCATTTGCTGTGTCTTGTATGTATTTAATAGGAGTTTAGCCTTAAATACTCTCCCAGTTGTATACATATATTTTCAATACTTCAAAAAAATTTTTAGGTCATTTTACCCATTTCTTTTTTTTTTTTTTTTGAGGACATTTCTTAATTTTTCATGAGCTCTCCGGCCTGTTCCTCTTCCCAGGGATGCCCTTTACCTCTTGCAAGTGTTGTATCCTTATTTCCTAGAGTACCTACCTTCTTCTTTCTTGCTTTTACACCCTTGTTTTGATGGAACACATCCTCTAAAAGCTTTATGCACAGGACATGAATTTTTTGAAAACTTCTCTGTTTGAAAGATTTATTGTGACAATTAATGGTTAAGTTAGGTACGGAATTCCAGACTGGAAATACGTTTCCCTCAGAAAATTGGCAGCTCTGTTCCGGAGTATTTTGGCTTTCAGTTAAAAAGTTTCAAACCATTCTAACTCCCATTCTTCTATGTGACCTATTTCTCTTCTCCCCACCCCCATCTAAATTCATAGTAATGCACCTTAATTTGCATGTATTTTCATATATAATGGACCCTTTCAATTTAGAAACTCATGTTTTTCTGTTCAATTGGAAATTTCTCTTTAATTGCTTCACTGATGATTTTCTCCCTTCTGTTTTTTGTTTATTCTGTGTTTTTTATTTCTTTCTACTCTCTTTCTCTCTATTAAAAGAAATCTCATTATCTAGATGTTGGATCTCCTGGCCTGGTCCTTTAATTTTCTTTCTTATTTTCTAACTCTGTTTTATGTGCTGCTTCTTGGGATATTTTTTCAATTTTATATTCCAATCATCTTATTTGCATCATATTTTAATTTTCAATTACATTTTTTCCTTTTCTAAGATTTTATTTATTTATTTGAAAGAGAGGGAACAAGTGAGCGAGCTTGCATGAGCGGGCGATAGGGGTGGGGTACAAGAGAGAGAAGCTCAGCAGGGAGTCCAGACACAGGGTTGATCCCAGGCCTTTAAGATCATGATCTGAGCTGGAGGCAGACCCTCAACCAACTGAGCCCCCCAAGCACCAACACTTTTTCCTTTGACTTATGTCTTTCCTAGCTCCCTGAGACATTTACTCCTCCCTGTGTAGTCTCTGTGTACTCACAGTTGTTTTTTCTCCTGGTTGCTTATTGAGATCCCTGCTTTCATTTTGATGCTTCCCTCAAATATTTGGTTATTTTTTTGGTGATCTGCTCATGTCCAAGAATGGGCCAGTCCAAAGGTAACCTGAAGCTTTGTGTGCATCAATGAGTGGGTCTGTTAACTCTAGGGTTTACATGGTCATTCTTGGGTAATCCCTGAGCTTACATTTTTAGGCCTTTTCTCTTGGGCTCACTGGATTCCCCCAGAGAAGAATCTCCCAAATTTCTTCTAGAGGGAGGCAGTCTGGTTCCAGCGTTCTGGGAACACTAAAGATGGTAAAAGAACACTAGTGGGCTTCATGTTCACTGAAACTCCCCAGGTCCCTAGTCCAGACATCCATTTTACCACCTCTAGGATAAATCCTCAACGTACTGGTCAGAGATCCAAGTAAGGCTGGAAACCAGAGTATATAATAGCTTCTTAAATACACTTTGGACCAGTTCTTGTTTTTCAGTCTTAATTTTTTTCCTCCCCCTACCAATTTCCATGTGATACCTAGCACTGCCAATTTCTATGCTTTTAGGAATTTTATGGGTTATTTCTTGGCTTTCTTCATTATATTTTGTATTTAGCTTTCTTGGATCTGCTAAGTCAGTTATCACTCACCCATCTGCTTTCCTACTTCCAAAAATCTCTGTAATCTCCTTCCTAATTCTCTGTCCTGTGTGTTTATGCTATCTAATGGGGTTTCAGGAGCAACAAGGGTAAATGCAGGAGCTCAATATAACATATCACATATGATAACCTTAATCACTTCTTTAATAACATTTCTACTCAGCATCTGGGCAGATGAACTGACAGGGAAGAAGAATCTAGGTGAGGTGAGGGGGCAACTGAGTGGGGAAAGCTGAGGAAAAGGAGAGAGGGTGAGACCTGGGTGAGAAAGCTGTGGAAGTCAGTAGTCAGGAAGCCCAAGATCACCATCACCTTTTCTCTACTCATCAGAGAGAATGACTGTAGTCAACTTACAGGACTATTCACATTGTGTTTTGACAGACAGATGGACATGGAATCTTGAATATTTCTGAGTAAGATTCCAGTGATGCATGTAATTTTGCTGGCTTTTGCCCATAGATGGTATCCTGGAGTTCCTGAATCCATCTATTATACTGAGCTCCTCAAATTTACCATATTATCCAGCAATCATGCTCCCTGGTATTTATGCATATGAAATGAAAACTTATGTCCACATAAAAACTTCCACAGTGATATTTGCAGTGGCCTTATTCATAGCTGCCAAAAGCTGGAAGAAACTAAGATGTCCTTTAGTAGGTGAGTGGATAAATAAACTGTGGTACATCCAGACAATGGAATATTATTCAGTGCTAAAAAGAAATGGGCTATCAAGCCATGCATGAAAATACATGGAGGAAACTTAAATGCATATTACTAAGTGAAATAAGCTAATCTAAAAAGGCTACAGACTGTATGATTCCAACTATATTGTATTCTGGAAAAGGTAAAATTATGATCAGTGGTTGTCATGGGTTACAGGGATGAACAGGCAGAGCACAGAATGTTTTTATAGCAGGGAGACTACGCAAATCTTACTATAATGAGGGATAGGTGTCGCTATACATTTTGTCCAAATCCATAGAAGGTACAAACTGTATTGTAAACTAGGGACTTTAAGTGATAATGATGTGTCACTGTAGGCTCAATTATAACAAATGTACTACTGTAGTGAGGGAAGTTGATAGTGGTGTAGGTTGTGTGTATATGGGGGTAGGGGTATCTGGGAATTCTGTACTTTCAATTCTACTTTGCTGCAAACCTAAAACTTCTTTAAAAAGTAAGGTCTATATTTTTAAAAATCTAACCAAAATAAAAAGAACTACTATGATGTATCAGCCTATCTTAGTGAGATTTTAAAAGATTTTTTAAACTAAAATATAAATATAAATGGCATTTGTAATTCAAAGGGTTATATTAATATCCACATCTGCGATGGTCAGAAAATGAGTGGCAACATTTAATGTCTGGGAAGGAAGAGAGCGGGCAGTCAGGAAGTGCTTAAACACTCCTTTAAAAACAAGACCACCAATTTGTGCTTTGATAAAAACTCTGTAACACACTATTATGTAATTGAAGAGAGGCTTTGTTTCTTAGTCCCTGAGGTTGGGTAAAGCTTTTCCAGGAAAGACAAATAAATTCGATTTGTAGTTGAAATAAACTGCATTTTGACATCAGTATAATGTTGAACATGCTCTCAATGAGAAAGTAGAGAAACAGAAATTCTGGGGTAGGACAGATGGAAACACTGGCAGAGAGACAGGTATCCGCTAAGGAGTTTAAACAGAGATCTAAAGCAAAATGAAAAGGAATGATGTTTGTAAGCCACGAACAAGACACAACTGCCACACAAAGCCAGGCCAAGGGATGGCTAAAGACGTCCCTAGAGAAAACCCAGGATAATGACAGGGCTGTGACATGTTCATGTTGGCTGAAAACACAAGGTAAGAAGTGGGTAGAAGGGCCAAGAAGAAAAGTTTTCCATTTACCAAGTGTTCAGAGAGAAAGTATGTTAAAAAGTACCATAAACATTTAAGAGATACTTTCCTTTTTAAAAAAATTTTTATTTTAAATTTTTAATCTTTTTTATTATGTTCAGTTAGCCAACATATAGTATATTATTAGTTTTTGATGTAATGTTTGATAATTCATTAGTTGCATATAACACCCAGTGCTCACCACAACACGTGCCCTACTTAAAACCCATCATTCTGTTACCCCAATTGCTCCCCCCGCCCCCACCCACCAAAACCCTCAGTTTGTTTCCCTGGGTCCAGAGTCTCTCATAATTTGTCACCCTCATGGGGAAAAGGAGAGAAAACTGAAGGGGAAGAAATCAGTAAGAGATACTTTCTAGTTAGGAAAATCTACTGTTAAATGAAGTTGACTGTATTGTTTTAGTTATTGTAAATCAGGAGAAATGTTTTCCTTTGGCACTCATCAAAAAAAAATTTTAAATCGATAGAAAAAGAGATGTGAAAAATTTGATGCTAAAAAGTAGACAATGCTTGCTTCAAAAAAACCATGTCAAAAAGTGTATTTAAATATCTTCTCCCATTCTGTCAGTTGTCTTTTGGTTTTGTTGACGTTTCCTTTGCTGTGCAAAAGCTTTTGATCTTGATGGAAAGAATCCAGATGTCCATCAACAGATGAATGGATAAAGAAGATGTGGTATATATATACAATGGAATACTATGCAGCCATCAAAAGAAATGAAATCTTACCATTTGCGACGACATGGATGGAACTAGAGCGTATTATGCTTAGCGAAATAAGTCAACTGGAGAAAGACAACTATC
>ML104680.1:0-55877 GCA_003697995.1 Taxidea taxus jeffersonii | reverse complement strand
AGTTTGTTTTATGACATTAAGAGTCTCTTTTGGTTTGTCTCCCTCCCGATCCCATCTTGTTTCATTTTTTCTTTTCCTACCACCTCAACCCCCACCTCCGTTGTATATTCTAAAAGTTCTTATTCTAAAAACTGTCTTCTCAGCAGTTACTGTACACATATCCATGCCACCTCCCCAGTCCGGGCCTTTAGGCTACCCTTCCATCTGAGACCACCCCAAAAACTGAGCACATGAAGAGCGCCAGATGCCTTGAGGGTTAAGGAAGAATTCTAACACGTGTGGTTCTGGTCCTGAAGACCTTACAATCTGTTTTAGAAGGCAGGACTAACATGCAATAAGGAGCAGCCTAAGAGTATAATTAAATGCTACACTGCATTGTATTGATTAAAATCTTCTAGGAATACAAAAGTGAGAAATTGATGTGGGCTACAATAGTTGGGGAAGGTTTGGGAAAAAGCTGCCTTGTCCTAGGCCTGAAAATAGAAGTACAATTTAGGTAAGTAGTGCCAGGGGAAGGAGAGAGCCACATGAGTGACTTTATTACAGTACGGAATAAGGCAGTAAAAACAATACTGTGATGAGAGTATGGCTATTAATAAACTATTATAGGAGTAATGGAATGGAATGGAATGGAATAGACTTCCTTATCTCCTAACCTTTATTAGTGTATAAGCTTCATCCATATAATCCAGCATAGAATCCAAAAAACACTTATAACACATAAGACAATAAACTTGTTATGGTTTGATTAAAATATTTGGGAATAATTCTATTTCAAAATGGATCCTATGTAATTTTAGTAAAGCAAAAGTTTCATTCAAAGAATAGCCATTTGACCATTATTTCAATGGTTAAATTTTAAAATCTGTATAATGTTCATATTATTTTTCCCAATGTGCAATTTTATTTTTTACTTAACAAAAATCAAGGTAGGGCTTGAGGAACAGAAAAGGTAATATGAGAACCAGCCCGCATGTCCCTAGCCCTATGGCCTCGATCAGGCTTCCTAACTTCCAAATATGGCGGCTGGGCTCAAACTCTGAGGCCTCATGAAGATGTTTATACGAAATCTATTAAGTGGTTGAATACTGTACTTGCCTGACTAGCTGGATTACTTTAAAAGTGAATGAAAGCTTTGTTCCAGGTACAGAAAGAACATTATGAGGGTACTTTTGTTAAAAATTAAGTATGAGATGCCGAGAGTAGTGAAAGGGGCAGAACAAGAACAAAGGGGGACGGGAGTGGGGCACGAGGACCCAACTCTACAGACCAACTGTGACTGTTTTAAATCACTTAACTGCCAAGGGCACTGTATTAGTTTGCCAGAGCTGCTGTAACCTAGTGCCTAAAAACTGGACAGCTTAAAACCAGGGACATTTATTGTCCAACTGTTGTGGAGGATACAAGTCTGAAATCCAGGTGCTGATGGGGCCATGCTCCCTCTCAGACCTGCAGGAAAGAACCCTAGTCACTTCCTGCTTCCAGTGCTGGCTTGTTTCTTCACAGGCTCCGAGGGAGGACCTGTTCTATACTTTCTCCTCGCATGTGGTGACAGCTAAAAAACCTTGGTGTTTCTTGGTGTTCCTAGATGCATCATTCCAATCTGTACCTCCGTCTTCATATGGCATTATTCTCCCTGTGCGTCTTCACATCAGCTTCCCTCTGTGCACGTCTGTGTCCAGATATGCTCCTTTATGTAAGGACACTAATCGTATTGCATTAGGGTGCCTGTCCTACTCCAATATGACTCATCTTGACTAATTATATCTGCAACAACCTATTTCCAAAGAGGTCATAGTCTGAGGTACTAGGGGTTAAGACTTCAGCATATCTTCACACCTCATCAGTGCCTGTAAAACCAGGATTTTAGACTAGATGCAGTTGGCCATTTTTCAGGTGATATAGCTCTTTGAGAAGAGGATGTAAAGTATATACCCTTAGCCCTGGGAAATGCACACGTACATGATATTTTGCACAGTATCAGCATGATCACTGGCCCTTTGAAGCCCTATACTGAATGCCTGGGAGGATGCAATCACTGGGGGAAGGCTCTTTTAGTTTCCCCAAGTGCACCATTCTTCGAGCTTTAAATATATCACCTTTGGCTTCAAGAGAATACATGTGATGCCCAGAGCCTCACACAGTGGTGTTCAGTTGGACTTTTTTGAATGAATGGGCTTGAAACTACTACGTGTAATAAACATCACCACTCTGGATGCCTTAGGCAGGGCATCATGATTCAGAATCCACTGAGATGGAATAAAAACTTGACATTAAAGCTCTAACTGGAACACTGAGGCTGGCAAACTGTCCATCTTCTTCTTGTCTTTGACCATGGCCTAAAATGTAAGCTCGTTTACTAGTACTATCCTCCCATGAATTCGACCCAATCCTGTTCTGCATCCTCCTCCTGCTACTCCTCTCCCTCTCCATCTTTTCCTCTGAGGAGTAATGTCTGTCCCTCTGGGCCCAGCCTTCCTGGAGTTATCACTGCCTGGGTAACCTCTAGCAGGGGGGCAGAGGCTGCCACCTTGCTACCATGATTCTTGGTCAAGTGTCCACAGAGGACCAAACAAAAATCCCAGCTGCCTCACGATCTCTTGATTTCCTCAATGACTTACTTTACCCTAAACTAACTTTGACTGTTCTAGCTATACCTAGAACTGCTCCATGTCCTCTTGTTTGACCACACCTCTGATGCTTTTCAGTCGCATACCCTACTTCAAATCCCTTCACACTCTGATTTCCCCATCACCTCTTCCTGGCCATGCCTTCCTCCCCCACACATCCCAAACCACCCTCTTATAAAATGCACTCAACACCCTCCATCCTTCTGCTTCCCTTCAGTTCTGCCTAATGATTTGGACCTGGGCCTCACTTGGAGCCTAGATCATGAGCTGCCTTCTTTGTATCTTGCCTGGACTGCTGAGCATGCCTTGGAAAATCATAACCTTAAGTCCTGATGCTGTTGCCCACTGTTTGTCTCTGCAGAATAGGATCTTCAACAGTTAGACTACCTTGTCCTAGTCCATAGTCAACCATCTCTCCCACACTTCCCAGGTAATTCCCCTAAAACTCCTAAAACCCCATCGAACCTCACTCACAGCAGACAACCTTGCTTCCTCCTTTATCAGACATGGGATTCCTCTACTTCCCATCCTGTCCACCTGTAAGCTAGTGTACTTCTGAAACCTGCCTAGTACCTTCTTCCTGGATCAGCATCAGCTTTTATTCCTGCTCCCCAGCCAGTCTGCCACAGGATTCCTGACTTCATTCCATTGTCTCTAAGCCCTTGTTTCTTCAATTATTTCACTAAAAAAAAAAAAAAAAAAAAATTGTCAAGATCGCTATATACTGGGCCCTGTTCTGGATGCCAGGATATGGCAGGGAAACCAAGACAGACAAAATCTGGTCTCTTGTTGGGGAGTAGGGGAGTGGGTGTGAACAACAATAAACAAGTAAAAACCTCAAGTAAACAGGATAATTTATCTTTTCATAGATCTCATCAATGGAATGGAAAAACTAGTATTGATCCTTTATAGAACTTAAGATTGAGAAGTAAACCCTTGGTTGGTTCTCCCCCATCTCCAGTGAACCCTGATCTCATCCTAAAGACACCCATCCACCCTTCCTTGCCTCTGCACTGATCCCTAGTTACATCTTTCTTCTGCTCTGCTCCGCTTTCTTTAAAGATTATTCTACACATGCTATCTCCACATTCTTTCCTTTTCATTTAATTGACTTTTTAGTTGAAACTAATTTATACAGAAGACAAGAGGAATGACAACAAAACTGTAGGAAAAGCTATTATACTTAACCGTCCAGTCACTCCTCAACCCATCATAATCCAGCCTCTGCTTTACCACTCCACTAAACCATTCTGGCAAAGGTATCTGATGACTGTCCCTCCAGAGGGCCAAGTCTGAATGGACATTTCCCGCCTGACCTTTTTATACCTCAGTATTCCCAACCCACATGACTTCCCTTGGCTCAGCTAACACAGTCTTGTGAGGTTACAACACAAGCCCTTCCTTCTCTGGTGCCTTAAACATTGAGGTCAAATTCAGAGTTCCGTCTTTGCCCATCTTCTCTTTCTATAAGCACCCACCTTCTCTTTCTGTAAGCACCCACCTTAGGTAGGCTGACTGTGTAATTCTTATCATCCTAATGGGATGCCTTTGAGAGTGAAAGAGGGAAGTATTAATAATTAACCACTCTTGACTAGCAGGTGTAAATCAAGACTGTCCCAAACAAATCAGGATATATGGTCACCCTATTCTTAGGAGTCACATCTACTATTATGGTTTTAACTAACACACACCTATTAACCATTTGCAAAACTGAATCAATCTGTAGCCCTGATTGTGACATTGAGCTTTATTTTCCAAATCTTCAGGTTGTGATTTCTCACAGATCTCAAGTTCAGTAGGGCCAAAACATAATCATTTCCATTCCTAAAACCTACTAAATCCTTGCATTTCCTATCCAAGTCATGCATATTACCCAGCCACTCAACTCTCCAAGCTGGGGATCATTTTAGACTTCCTGTTCTCCCTCACCCATCATATTTATGCACCAAGACATACTGACTTGAGTTTTGAGGATTTCTCTGATCCACAGTTTTCCCCTTGGACTTCAATCTTACCTTTTATCTTATTTCCTTGCTCTGCTCTTGTCTCTCTTAAGTCTGTTTTCCACAGGGCCACCAGAGTGATCTAACACTGACTGTACTTTTGCTGTGAACCTTTCAGGAGCTTCCTATTATTTATAGGATAAAGACATCCATCATGATCCTATCCCTATTCACTTTCTTTGGCCTCATAACCTGTTGGTCTCCCTTTGCACTCTAATACCAAATGTCTATGTACACATATAGGCAACGTGAGGCTCAATCCCAGGACACTGATATCATGACCATGACTTGAGCTGAAGGCAGACGATCAACCAACTGAGCCACCCAGGTGCTCCTCACTGCCTCTCCTTTAAATTTTCATATTACCTATCCATACCTCAACCGCAGCACTGGATATGTTAGTTTAAAATTGATTATGTCACTCTTTCTTACTATTGAAAAACTTCTTGAGCAGAGAGGCAATGGCCCTTAAATATTTAATAGTCATCCTATTTTTAGGAGCTCTCATCCACGGTTCTGGATTCAACCAGGCAAGTTAAAATAAACTAGTCTAAATACTGAAATGAATACACAACTTCATTATCCTTGCATTTTTCCACATCTGCCCATAGATTTTATAACATCAATAGATGGACTGAAAATCTGTAAGGTCTTTAGTTACCAAAAATTTGCCTGTTTTATCAAATTAATGAAATCTTAGCATAGGACACAGGATTAAATTTTAAAAAAATATCTAGTTGTGATATACCAAGGTTAAGGAAATACTTCATTGCTTAAGATTAAAGAAAATCAGAATACATTTTGACAGTTGTTTGAATTGGAAAATTCTGTGGAAAGATTATCCTAAACCACTCTTTTAATAAAAGAGGCTACTTATTCCTTTTGCTTTTTTATTATTTACATTAAAAATTCATACTACTTTAAAATGAGAGCTTAGTATTGAATATTCTAAAATCTAGTATCCATCAAATTTACTCAAACATCTTTCTCTACTTTCCAGATGTTAGCTCTTATGATTTCCATGTTCTTATATGATTAGCTCTGACTTAGAAAGAAGGAACTTTTCACTTAGTCTGTCAAAACCCAAACTATTTGACCTTCGAGGCACAGAAAAAATCCACAATTTTTGGATAAAATGTGGTGCTCCTGCCACTTGTTCATTCAAGTAATTTTGAGGGCATTAAAAAAGTATAATCTAAAATTTTAAAGAATATTATTAGTGTCACCAGAGGCACAACAAGAGCATCTGGTGCCACTGGTATTCAGTGAACAAATAAAGAGAACCACACAACAGTGTAACAGTCAAGATTATGAATGATTCCAAACAGCTTATGTTCTGACAAAGTCCTACTCCTAAGAGTTTTTTTTTTTTTAATTTCCTATTTAATCATCACTTTGTGCAACCTTCCTAATTATATTTTGGCTTACAAATCTTGTTTTGTGAACAGTGATTATTTTTCTGAGAAGGAAAACAATTTGAGGTATTTCAAAATTTAAAACATGCTCTGGTATTTTCTTCAAGACAGGCATCAGCTTCCTAGCTATGGCAAGCATCCTAAGGTAGATCTCATGAGATAAGAATACGTCTACCATTTGGCAATCTACTGAGAAATACATTTGGCCAAAATATAACTGAGAAGAAGTTAAAATATCTTTAAATGTAATATTTATTTTTTATTGGCAAGTTGTTGATACTATAAAAATAGCTCCAATCTCCTGATAAATATCTTTGAATACTCCCTACCTGTCAGAAGGTGGAGCTCTAAACATATCTGAAATACGGACTTTTTATTTGTGCATTTCATAAATGTGTGTAATGAGGAGATTAAAGCAGGAGTAAAGTCTTTAGAAAAATGGCTCTGAAGAATAGTCCAATTCTCTCAGGATAAAATCACCCACATCTCCCATTAGACACATAGTTAACTAACAAAAAAGATATTAGTATGCTCAATATATTACCTACTATAAAAATGCAGGCACAGTAATTCAGAATAAAAGAACAAGTATATTTAAAAAATAAAACACATTAAAAAAATCAGGACCACCTACTTGGATGTAGGCAAGGTCATTAACACTTACAAGCATCTCGGATGTAGAGTAACATGGCTATGAAGATATAATCAACTAAACTCAGGCTGAGGCCATCTGCAAACAAGGCATCCCAGACCACCAGAAGATCCTGCAGGGGGAACTCTCGTCCAAACAGTAGCCGGACCCACCGTCTGGAAAGAAACACCACCAAAATTCAGAAATGTGTACTTCTGGAAGTAATGTAAAGAGGAATCATTTTCTTCTATACTTGTGAAGAAAATTATAATATTTAATTGATCACACTAGGCAAATACTATATATCAAATATATAATACAGTAAAATCCAAGTTTTAAGCTTTCAAAAGAATTTTGTAATTTTATAGCTGGGCCATAATCTTTGAAGTTTATTTCTATATGTATAAAACACTACCATGATATTTGACAAGGTAGAAATCTTTCATATTTAATACAAATCCCAAATCTCAAATGGCAAAGAGGAAAATGAATGCACAGCGGTCTGACAGTTGCTCATAGGTAAGGTTAGGAATTAAAAAAAATAGAATTTTCTAAACTTTTATGATCACTACTGGTTTGGCTGTTGTTGTTGTTAACTGGACTTTTGCAAATAATTGTACAGCTATTAACTATAATCAGGTAGAAACCTGCATTCTCACATTTCACTCTTATTTTAAAATATCCATTTTAAAATTAAATGTGGTTAAAAAACCAAAAATATATATAGTCAAACATAGACAGTTATTTGAAACAAATAGTAATACTTTATTTTTAACTTTAGAATAGATACACCTTATTAGTGAGGTTATCTTTTTAGGGCTGTTTGTAAAAAGAGTCACTTCTATGGCCAAGAAAATGAGTATCTGTGCTGTAAGCACATCTGGGCAGCTTATAAGAAAGATCTTCATATAATTATAAGTCATAAACAGCTATACTTCAAACTTTCAACAAACCCTAAGCTACTCCTAAATAATTCTTAGAAGAAAATTAAAATAATTCACTTTGATATCCATTTTTTAATCCACTTACTTCTAATTGTATATAACATGGCTACAATTTCCTTACACAAATATTTCTACAGGAATTTCAGCTAGAATTCTATATGGTTCTGGCACAAAACAAAGAATCAAAAATTCCAAATTTCTAGTATACTAAGTAGCACAGAAGAGAGGGAATTCTTGAAAAAAATTAGTTAAAACAGATTACCTCTTCACAAAATTAGAAACCAAATATAACCATCTGTGGGGTTAAAGTGAGCACCAACCCTTCCACCCCTGCCCCAAATTCAAATACTTTCTTCAGGGAGTATCATATTTAAGGAGAAATCAAAGCTGTGATAATATAGTGTAGAATTACACAAATGTACCACAGTTATTAGGAACCATATACCATACAATCAAATACTAAAATTCTTTCATTCACATTATCAAATTAATCAATAGAATAATTAAACTCTATTTTCAATTACATCTTAAATTATGAAATTCAATTTTTCAGGAAAAAGATTGAATGCCTAAGTAACATTTATCTTTTTAAAAATGTTACAGCATCATTGACAATTTTTATTTATCTTTCAATTCTAACTCTACTTCCAATATGAGAGGTGACTAAGACAAATTATTTTTTTGGTCTAATATTGTCTGCAGTTATGTAATTCAGGGAAAAACATTCTTTCTCTACACATTTTTAATTCTTTCAAATTACAAATGCAAATATTTGCTATTTTAAGAAGCACCAAAATATCTCTAAATTACATAGGATGTTCTTCTTAATGACAAAGAATTAACTGGTCTTGCAAGGAATATTAGGGGAAGCAGAGAATGGGCAAATCAAAAAGTAGCTGGATTAAACCATTTTAGGCATCTGTTTAAAGAATCTTTAAACTTATAGTTGTATCTGCATTATTAAATTACTAGAATGTGGTCATTTACAGTTATTCAATGGATTCAACTGGAAGAAATATTTATCAAAAATATTACATTTAAAGTATAATATGCCGACTGTGGTTGGTAACACTGTATTGATAATTGAAATTTGCCAAGAGAACTAAAATATTCCCACCATGAATGAATGAATGAATGAATGAAGAAAATGTATGAGGTGATGTATATGCTAATTAACAAGATGGGAGGAATCCTTTCACAATGGATACATATAGCAAATCATTAAAATGTACACTTTAAATAGCTTAAAATTTTATGTCAGTTATATTTCAATAAAGCTCAAAAATAAAATAATTAAGAACTATCTTGGTTGGAGTGCCTGGGTGGCTCAGTGGGTTAAGTGTCTGTCTTCTGCTTGGGTCACAATTCCAGGGTCCTGGGTTCGAGTGCTATGTCCAGCTCCCTGCTTAGTGGGGAGTCTGCTTCTCCCTCTCCCTCTGCCCCTTCCTCTAGCTTGTTCTCCCCTGCCCTCACAAATAAATAAATAAAATCTTTAAAAAAAAGAATTATCTTGGTTTAATAGATAGGCATATTTGGCAGTTTCAAAATAGAAAATTCTGACATTAACTGATCCTTCCTGGTTCAAATCTGGATGTCAGTACAAAATTCAAGAATTACATCCATGTAATGGTAGCTACACACCTGAGGGGAGCATAGCATAATGTGTAAACTTGTGGAATCACTATGTTGTACATCTGAAACTAATGTAGCGTTGTGTCAACTATACTCAACTCAAAGAATTAAAACAACCAAAAAAAAAAGAATCACACCTATAAAATTGTACTGTGCCTTGAACTCACTCCTTTCATTCTTGGAGGTTATTTTAATACTTTCCTTATTTGAATAAGCCCATTTATGTAACTAAGGCTGGTGTTTTCTGAAGGACATTATTTTTGCTTACCCTTCTTTTTTTTTTTTTTTAAAGATTTTATTTATTTATTTGACAGACAGATCACAAGTAGGCAGAGAGGCAGGCAGAGAGAGAGGAGGAAGCAGGCTTCCCACTGAGCAGAGAGCCTGACGTGGGGCTTGATCCCAGGACCCTGGGATCATGACCTGAGCCAAAGGCAGAGGCTTTAACCCACTGAGCCACCCAGGCGCCCCTCTGCTTACCCTTCTTATGTGTGGGGGGAAAATTTTCTGTTTTTCCTGCTATCTCCCATTAAAAGCAAAATGACTCCCCCAACCTCAGTCAGTCAGTCAGGTGGTGGGTTTTATGGAGGGCACATATTGCATGGAACACTGGGTGTGGTGCATAAACAATGAATTCTGTTATACTGAAAATAAATCAAATAAATAAAAAAAATTTAAAGCAAAATGACTTTTGAAAAAAGTTGACGTCTCTCATGCTAAAATAGACATCATTTAGCAAAAAAAGAAAAAAATAAGCTGATGAAGTCTGATATTCACCACAGAGAATACAATACCATCTTTTTGCCCCTTGCTCAAAGCTCAAAGTCCTCTCCTTTTCTTATGGAAAATCACAGCTTTGGTTTCATCACAGCTAGAGAGAAAGAGAGAAAGAAAAAAAGGAAGGAAGAAACGAAGGAAGGGAAAGAAAGAAAGAGGAGAGAGGGAGGGAGGGAAAGGAAGGAAGGAAGAAAATAGGAAGGAGGAGGAGGTAAGGAGGGAAGGAAGAGAGAAAGAAAGAGGGGAGAGAAGGAGGGAGGAAGGAAGGAAAGAACGGAAAGAGGAAGAAAGAAAGGAAGGAAAGAAAGAGGGAAAGAGGGAAAAAAGGGGGAGAGAGGGAAAAATGGGAGAGAAAGGGAAGGAGGAAGGAGGAGAGAAAGAGGGAGGGAGGGAGGGAGGGAAGGAAGAAAGGAAGAGAGAAAAAAAGAAAGAGAGGGGGGAGGGAGAGCAGAAAGAAGGAAGGAAGAAAATACCCCCCTCCTTTTAAAGAAATTATATATTTCCTATTATTTCTATAACAAAATGCCCCATTACTGCTCAAAGTCATGCAACTTTCCTGCTGCTTGGGGTCTTATTAGCTTAGCTTCAAAAATGACCCCACAGACACCTACGGGCAGCAATCTCCACTGCAGCACTGTCAGGAGGGAGAACTGCAAATATATTGTAGTCTACATTGAATAAAACATATCATCAAATCTACACACAACATAAGTCCTCAGTACTTTTATATTTAATATGTAATCTATGATGTGCTGCTTTATAAATGTTTCACATTGCTTTATTTTTGAAGTTTCACATTGCCAAGTACACTGCTAAATAATTCCCGGGTAAAACCCAAATTCTGTGTGTGTGTGTGTGTGTGTGTGTGTGTGTGAAAGAGAGAGAGAGAGAGAGAGACAGAGACAGATGAAGAGACAGGAAACAGAAAAAGAGAAGGATCCAGAAAGTTCTTTGTAAAGCGCTCTGTACACTTTGCTGAGTGCTCTATGTGTTTACCAAGGTCTTGATAAACTCACTGTGAAGACACCTGTCATGCTACCGAGAGGCAAAGGTGTAGCTAAATTGAAAGTACAGGCAGTGATCTTGTTAGAGGCAACATAAAAATAATTCAGGAAGTGGAAAAAAAAAAACACCCAGAAACACATAAGGAAAAAAATTTATTATTAGATGCTTGGCATGTTCCTTTTATATAAGACTGTTATACATGCAAGGATATAAAATTAAAGCAAAACACAGTTTCCTGTATCTTATATGCGATTATAGGAAAATTAAAGCCAAATTCTCAAAATATTTAAGTAGTACTGTATGACTAATGGAAAGCTTTGGGACCAACAATGACCTTATCAATAATTTAATCATTTTAATCCCTACTGGATTTAGTTCATACATATATTCACCACACACAAAATTTCCTGTGCTATTTTGGGCTTTCTTCATTGAGCTTAAAAGCCAAGGAAAAATTCCGTTCTTTATGGAATGAGTTACCCACAGAAATTATTTCAGTAAGCTTTTGTATTCTTAGAAAGGAAAACTTACTCGAAGAAATGAGGTCTTAGAAAGAAGTCACTCCTAAAATTAACATGCTTTTATTACAGTTAAAAATATTTAGTGCAAGTTTAACTTACACTTAAGGGTAGCAGTAAGGCTTTCTTTTCCCCTTCAAGATAGCTTCAGTTTAATTGCTTCATACTATTAATCTTGCTTTATGTTCGTTACACCTGCAGATTGCAATGCTCATAACTGTACACATTTTATCACTTGTGATAATACAATAATTCATATTTTACCAGACCTACTTAGTAATTAAAATCTACACAAACAAAAAAGGCCATCTGAGGTATTAAATTTAATAATAAACCACCCAAAGACAGGACTGTTTCTATGTCTGCAGTTATAACACTATTCTCAATTTAAAATTTCTGTGTAATTAAGCTGCTATCCCTGGGGGATCAGTAACTCCTGATGGTATTATTGCTTGGTGAATGACCCATGGAAACACCAAGAGAAATCAATTTTTTTAGTGGTTTATGACAATGACCAATTTGAGGTTCATACTTCATCCAACATGGCTGTAGTAGGTTATACATGCAGAAAGAAACTTCTATACTATATCTTAATTTCCTTTTCCTTTAATGCCTCCTTAGTAAGATATAGGCATAGCCAGCTTAGAAGAACAAGTAAAATAAAAAAGGTATGTTCAATTTAATTTAACAAACATTATAAGGGTATCTTAAGCAACTTGTGGTCACAAAATGATAGCACTGGGCAAGCATACTGGAACACGAGAGAGCAATGTTAGATTTTTGTTTAATGATATTAATTTTGCTTTTTTGCCTTCTGTCCACTTGTACTTTTCAAAGCTAACAATTAATTTTTAAATAACCCAAGCAGGGTAGAGAATAAACACAGAATCCAAATTTTGTATTAGTATCAGAGGAAAACAACAGCAAACCAAAGCGTTCATCTCTGTGGTTGGTAGCTCCTTGACAAAGTTGAGGCTCTTCTTATATTGTGTGCCTTTGTACCCAGTTCTTTTTAAATTAATTTACCCTGAGTTTTCCTTTATATCAACTCTGTGAAAATAGTCTTAAAGTTAAAACCAAATATTGCAGTTCTTATAATTAGGGTCACAAGGCATTCTCATCTTTAATTCTTACTTCTTTGCAGAACAGAGCTACAAAAGATGGAAGCCAAAATAAAGCATTTTTTCCAATTTCACATTCTTCTTAACAATGCTGCAGAATATATTATTGGAAGGTGCTTAGCCTATTCATGAATTTTTTTCTTTATCTAGTACTATTTCAATTCAGTACTCTTTTTTTAAAAAATTTATTTATTTCAGAGGGAGAGAGAGTGAGAGAGAGCATGAGAGGGGAGAAGGTCAGAGGGATAAGCAGACTCCCCATGGAGCTAGGAGCCCGATGACGGACTCGATCCCGGGACTCCAGGATCATGACCTGAGCTGAAGGCAGTTGCTTAACCAACTGAGCCACCCAGGCGCCCTCAATTCAGTACTCTTAAAAAATGTTTGGGATCTGCATGAGTTACAGAAAGATTTGAATATTTTAAGCCCATTAAACTCTGCTTTAAAAGTAGAAGGAACTGAAACTCTGAATTAGTTATTATCTTTACAGAACTCAAATTTGATTTCTATGTGCACCTTGTAATCCATGGGCTGAACCCAGCTTGAATTTAGCTTTCTGGGAACACATGTTAAACTTAATTTAACCCCCACAGGATATGTACACCAACTGTTAAAAGTATGTTTTTGACTTTGGGGAAAATTCCCTATTCCTTTCAGAGGGCAGTACATAGCCCTTTATTAAGGAAGGTTTCTTATTCCAAAAATAAGTTCCTAATAATTACCACTCATTCCTACTGTAATTTATTCTCTTTGGCAAATGTTTGAAGCTGTTTTGTCAAAACAACTGTAATACACCCTTTGCAAAAATAGTTTGAATAGAAACAGAGCTTGTGCATTTTTGTTTCTCATGAGAATACTGAGCATAGAGGATGACCATCATATGTTCAGAAGCTATATAATCTTTGAATATTTTCTCTCTCTCTCTCTGTCACTCACACACACACACACACAAATACAAATATACACCTCAAATACCCCTCTTTTAAATGTATACCTGCTATTTGGTTTACAAGTATGGTATTTCAAGGGCTAGGAATTTTAGAATGTGTGACTTACCAGCACATTCAAATAAACCTGTAAAAGATGGTATTCCTTTAATACAGATTTCATTGTATGAATAGGATGTGCTCTCCCTGAGAATCTTATTTTATAGTCCAACCAGTATGCAGTTAGAATATGAGTCCTGCCTTGAGAGGACTATGGGAGTAAAAGTAGCTAAGAACTGATTTTTCTATCCTATCACTTGCTTGGGCTCCACTAGTAATGAACTGCTACTGGACATCTCCTTGAGAAAATTACGTGGAAGCCACTACTGCCTATAAATAACACCATGAAGAATTAATGGACAGCTGGTGGTTATATTGGGAAATTTAATTTTAGGCTCCTTGAACACAGCTCTTTATTTGTATTACAGATAATTTTTACTTCTAGAAAGTCCGTAAATGGGCTTTGTTCTGTCATTTTACCTTTGGAAAGGGAATTATGATCAAATCGGTCTTCTAAAAGAGCATACAGAGAATTGCTAAAAATAATTGCTCCTATCCTCCCTAATCTGAAACTCATTAAAAAACAAAACTTGTGTGACTTTTTTTTTTTTTTCAAATTGTCATAGACCATTCCAAATACCAATGGGATCTTAACCTCTCTGAGTAACACTCTTCAAATTCCTCTGCATAAAGCTTCTAATGCATTTACACACATTGTTGGAAGAAGTGACATGAGGCATAACACCAAGCTGAAAAGTATGTGACTGAGGATCAAGGGAAGACCACGAATCTGTAGGCTGGTAATACATCATTGAGAAAGTCAGACTGAACTGATTTCTAAAAGGCAGCAGCAGTGGTGAGGGTCTCCTTTTCACCTCATCACTTACCTATAGCTGTAAACAGCGTGGGGGGATTCATTTTACTTACTGTCTTCCTTCTTTCTTCCTGATCCCATAAGTCATCACCCTGACCCCGCCTGACTGCTCAGAGGCTAGGACAGGTACTTCACTAAGGGCTGCTGTTTGAAGCTTCCATTATCTATTGGTCTCTCCACCTCCTAATTACACTTTCCAGAGATAAAGGTACTGATAAGCAAATTCCAGCTGAAGGGTTAGTTACTGATAGTAACAAAAGACAGAGGACTCAAATAAATAAATTCAGAAAAGATGAAGGAAAAATAACTGACACTACAAAAATATAAAAAATTGTAAGAGAATATTATGAAAAATTAGATGCCAAGAAGTTGGATAACCTAGAAGAAATAGATAATTTCCTAGAAATATCCAATCTTTTAAAACTGAATAAGGAAGAATTACAAAAACTGAACAGACTAATTACTAGTAATATAACTGAACTGATAATCAAAAACTCCCACAAACAGAAGTCCAGGACCAGATGGCTTCACAGGTAAACTCGACCAAAAATATGACGAAGAGTTAATATCTATTCTTCCTAAACTATTCCCCAAAATTGAAGGAATGCTTCCAAGTTAATTTTACAAAGCAAGCATTACCCTGATATCAAAACCAGACAAAGACATTACAAACAATGAAACAATAAGTGAATATATGAATGCAAAAATCCTCAACAAAATAAAAGCAAAATGAATTCAACAATATATTAAAAGGATCATTCACCACAATCAAATGGGATTTATTCTAGGGATGCAAGGGTAATTCAATATTCACAAACCAATCAACAAGATATATGACATTAACAAGAGAAAGGATAAAAAGAATTTACAATGGGGAAAAGACAGTCTTTTCAATAAATGGTGTTGGGAAAACTAGACAGCCACATGCAAAAGAATAAAAACTGACCACTTTCTTACACCAGATACAAAAATAAAATCAAAATGGATTAAAAAACCTAAATGTGAGACCTGAAACCATAACACTCCTAAAAGAAAATGTTGGCAGTTATCTTTTGGACATCAGCCATAACAACATATCCATGGGTATGTCTCTTCAGGCAAAGGAAACAAAAGCAAAAACAAACTATTGGGACTACCTCAAAATAAAAAGTGTTTGCACAGCAAAGGAAATCATCAACAAAATGAAAAAGCAACCTACTGAACAGGAGGAGATATTTGCAAATGATATATCCCATGAGGGTTTAATATTCAAAATATATATGAAGAACTCCTAAAACTCAACACTAAAAAAACTGAACAATCCAATTTAGAAATGGGCAGAAGACCTGAATAACATTTTTCCAAAGAAGACAAGCAGATGGCCAACAGACACATGAAAAGAGGCTTAACATCACTAATCAGTGAAAGGAAAATCAAAACCACAAAAAGGTATCACCTCATACCTGTCAAACTGGTTACTATAAAAAACATAAGTAACAAGTGTTGGTGAGGATGTGGAGAAAAGGGAAACGCTTATGCACTGTTGGTGGGAATGTAAACTGGTGTGCTCACTGTGGAAAATAGTATGGAGGTGTCTCAAAAAATTAAAAATAGAAATACCACATGATCTAGTAATCACACTACTGGGTATTGACCCTCAGAAAATGAAAACACTAATTCAAAAAGATATCTCCATGTTTACTGCATAATTACTTACAATAGCCAAGATATGGCTATTGTGCCCATCAACAAATGAATGGATAAAGAAGATGTGATACACATATACAGCAGAATATTACTCAACCATTAAAAGAATGAGATCTCGCCATTTGTGATAACCTGAATGGATCCAGAGGATATTACGCTAGATGAAGTAAGTCACCCAGAAAAAGGCAAATACTGTATGATTTCACTTACAGGTGGAATTTAAAAAATAAAACAAACAAAATCTTAAATACAGAGAATAAACTGTTGGTTAGAAGAGGGGAAGCTGGTGGAGGGATGGGCAAAATGAAGGAGTTTAAGAGGTAATTTCCAGGTAGAAAATAAACCATGGAGATGAAAAGTAAAGCACAGGGAATACAGTCAATAATACTGTAATAACACTGAATGGGACAGATGGGTGACTTACCTTACTGTGGGGAGCACCGATTAATGTACAGAATTGTGAAATTGATATACTGTACACATGGAACTAATATAACATTGTATATCAAGTATACTTCAATAAAAATAAAAATGAATGAGTGAATGAATAAATAAATAAAATGTTATTTCTGGAAAAATTAAGAGCTAAACTCTAAGATGTTCACCCAAATGGCATTATTGCCAGCTCTGTGACATCCTGGTGGAAAAGAGTTTTCTGTATAAGGGAGATTTCCTGGAACCTTTCACATCTCAATGCACAACTGAAATAAAGGAAGACCACCCAAATAAAAATAAGCAGAGGATATTTATTCAAAGCTTGCTATAACAAGGGAACTGGCTACCATCACTTGTTTGGCAAAGAAGCAAAAGCGGTCATGGGAGTGAGAAGCTTTGTAGTGAAAAACATGAAAGGTTTCTTTCAGGTATGCCTGACTAAAGGTTTTAAGTATGGCTGTAGGGTAACTAAAAAGGGAGCATCATATGTGATTGATTTGGGGAGCATGTGTATTTGGTTTTCTCTGGCTGGTCCAGAGCTGGAAACAGACAAAAACAGGAAAGGTGTCAGTCACTGAAGTTCTGACTGTTCTGGGCTGATTCTGCCAGAGGTTATGGTTTGGCTTCCTGGGCTTCTTATGCAGGTCAGAGTTCTACTGTCCTATACTGTCTGGCCATTTGTATATTCAGTCTCTGAATACAGACTCTTGGCTTCTGAGCCTATGCCTGTGCCCAGTCTGGAACTAGTTGCAGTTACTGGAATTCACAACATTAAGTTATCTGATAGTTCTAAGTTCAAATAGAGACAAGTTTGAGAGGCAGTGGCAATGGGTATGTAGTCCCCTCTTTGCAAAAGTTTATGAAAAGTATAAAATAGTGAAACTTAAATTCAATTTTCTATAGAATAGGAGTTCTGGACCCCTTTTGGAATTTAATCAAGTTTATGAAGTTACCTTTCTTCCCTAGTATGAGGAGTGAAAGGGAAACAAAGAGGGCTAAAGAGGAATTGGCTGCTTCATTTTATCCCTAGCTCCTTAGTTAATAGCTGAAGTCTGGTACCCAGAGAACTTTACAAGTCAACTGTATGTGTGTAAATTATTTTAAAAGGACAAATATATTTACGTAAGGAAAATGTGTTTCCTTATGCACAGTAGATTGCAACTCAATGTTTTAAAATAAACACAGAAAATTTCTGGTGATAATGGCAAATACCATGCATTTATATGACTTCTTTGGTATCTAAAAGTACTACTAAATAGATGATCTAAAAATACGCCTTAACCACCTAAAAGCAGTTTTATTTCAAGTGGTCTGTGGAATATATGCACTAGAGGTACTTATGGGAAAACTCCTGCATGTTTCAGAGACAGGTGACTTCTTTGCTCACCTCCAGTACATAAATCATGGATCCAAGGAGCCTAGCAGGCTCCTACATGTTGCAGATGCCTCCACAGAGGCAAATGGTAGTGCCTGAGCACACCCAACCAAAAGCAGACAGTAGATTTATAGGATGATAATTTAGCTCCGAGCTCAGTGTTCCTCCTACATTTTTATACTCCTCTTGAATTCTCCTCTTGAATTCCTAAAGGATACCTAATTCAGATTTATATTAAAAAATCTCCTCTCCACATTAATGACTAAGTTTCAAGACTCAAGATGCACAATATCTACCATTGCTGTCAAACGTGTGATAACTGTGTCTCTGAGTAAAAGAAAGGGGGCTTTCTGAAGGACTTATTTTGATGAATCATGATCTGCTATTTCATGAGCACCCCAGCTACAATACAGTGGTGATTACAGCTACGGTATCCTACAAGATTTAGTGTGCTTCTTCCCAAGGAAACTCATTAAGGAAACTATAAAGAACTAAGAACTTACAAAGAAAAATTAATTGCCACTTTTGGTCAGCGGATTTTAGAAAGACTTATGAGGTCTAGAATTGTATATCGGGCTAACAGAGAGAACAGAAACTCAGTGAAGTCTAGCTTACTGGGGGCATCATGGTATATAATATGTTCATAAATTAATCTGCTCGTAAACCAACTCAAATATGAAGCACAAAAACATCACATAAAATACTTTAAATTTATTTCCATCAACAACACTCATTTCCTTTCCACATCACCTAGCTGATACTGTGGCTGAGGGCTGGTACTGAGAAGCTACAAACCTGCAATCTCAGAGTCTGAGAGCCTTTGTTTCCTGACTACAGCCTCCTCCTATCTTGCCATCTTCCTCACTTCCTAAATTCTTTTATCACCTGTGAATTAAATGAAAACTATGTAAAGCTATTTATTCTCTTAATTTAGAGTAATTTTTTTTCAAATGGTGAAAAAGAATTTTAAATTGCAACAGGACATGCCACAAGAAGACATTTCCCTTCTCAACCCAGATCTTCTACCTCTAAATCCACCTTCCTAAGGGAAGCTGATGTTCTTCCTTAACACAGAGACATTTCTCTGCATCCATGCACCTTTTAAAAACATATATGGGAATATACTGTACCATGTATTTTTTAATTTAATGAAATAATTGTTAAAGTGGAGATCAGAGGCACCTCAGTGGCCAGTCAGTTAAGCTTCTGACTTTTGGTTTTGGCTCAGGTCGTGATCTCAGGCTCACAGGATGAGACCCACGTCAGGCTCCACACCCTAGGCAGAGTCTGCTTGAAACTCTCTCTCCCCCTCCTTCTGTACCACCCCCAACCATTCAATTGCATGTGTACTCTCTCTCTTTCTCAAATAAATAAATCTTTAAAAAAACCAAAATAAAGTAAAATGGAGATCATTCTAAATCAGGATTTATAGGGAGCCTGGGTGGCTCAGGGGGTTAAAGCCTCTGCTTTCTGCTCAGGTCATGATCCCAGAGTCCTGGGATTGAGCCCCATGTAGGGCTCTGTGCTCAGCAGAGAGACTGCTCCCCCAGCCCCCGCTTGCCTCTGCCTACTTGTAATCTCTGTCTGTCAAATAAATAAACAAAATCTTTAAAATCAATCAATCAATCAATCAATCAGCATTTATAAAAATACCGCATTGTTTTTTTATGGTTGCATAGTGAGTGGATGTATCATATTTAACATTATTTTATTTGGGGGCATTTAGATTCCTTCCATTGTTACTCTGTATGATTATGCATAGACTATACTCGTATAGGTCTTCATGCTTGTGATTATATCATGGGAAAAGTGAACTTCTTATTTTATGTTATCCTCAATACTTCAGTTTGATTTAGAACTCTTTGATTACAAAGAGCAATACTGGGTGGTCTCAGGGGAAAATGGGAAGATTTGGGAAAATGGTAAAACAGTGGTTTTTATTTTTTTAAAATTTAATTTTTTTTTTTAGTGATCCATAATTCATTGTTTATGCACCACACCCAGTGCTCCACGCAATACCTGTCCTCCTTAAACAGTGGTTTTTAAAGTATGGTCCCAGACCAGTAGCAGTAGCATTACCTGGGAATTTGTTCAAACTGCAAATTCTTAAACTTTACCCACCTTATACCTATTAAGTCACAAATTCTATAAAGGGCCCAGCAATTTGTAGTTGAAAAATCCCTTTGGGTGATTCTGATGCTGAAGAGCCAAAGTAACATCATCTTGGGTAAAAGGAGTCATTTTATGCAATCCCCTAAAAAACCGGATTTGGTAATCCCTCAAGGAACCGGTTTGGAAATCCCCTGAACCTGGTGCCTAATTAAAAGTGCAAGTCAGCAACTGCAGCCCTTGAGTAAACAGCTTGCAAAAATCCCCTAGACAAAGTAGCCAATCCCCGATAGACAGCACAACTTAAGCAACACCAACACCAATCCTGTAAAAGGTCACCTATACATGTGACTTTTATGGTTTTTGTCTTTATAAGCAATGCTCAAAGAGGACTTGGGACCCTACTTCCTCCACCCGTTGCGTCAGTGTGTTGGACAGGGGTCCGTGCCCGGGGAACGCTCTCAATAAAGAAACCTTGCACTTGCATTCAGCTCTGTGTCTCCGTGGTGGTCTCTTCGGGGGGTCTTGAGATCCCGGCACTTCATTTGGGGGCTCATCCGGGATCCCCCTTAAGACCCCCGGACCCCGACCCGAAGGTTTCTTCCCAGCTGGCGGTGAGTGTACTCGTTGTCTAACCTGTCTCTGTCTCTGTGTGTTACTTTCGGTTTTGATCTCTGTAACAGTTCATTCGGTCCTGGCGGACGCGCCTCGGGGACCAAACTGTGGGACCCTGGGCGACGGCCCAGAGGCCTGTCTGATTGGGGGATCCAGCATGTGGACCCCCCATTCCCTGGAGGGCTTTGAGCCCTCAATCTATATAATCTTTGGTATCTCCTCTCTGGGGAGCGGAGGGGAAGGTCTTTGGTCAGATACGAGAAGGCCTATGTCTGGCCAAGGACCTCTTTCTCTGTTTCTGAAAACACGTTCTTGTTGGGCCCCTCTGGTCGTTTTGTCTGTTGTCTGCCTATTGATTGTTTTACTGTGACTGAACTGACGTGGACTATAACCATGGGACAGGTCCCTTCCTCCCCTCTAGATCTCTGTCTGGCGCACTGGAGCGACGTGAAAGCGGCTGCCCACGACCGGAGTATGGAAATCAATAGAAACAAATTTAACACCTTTTGCAGGTCCGAATGGCCAACCTTCAATGTCGGATGGCCAGCGGAGGGAACTTTTGATAGTGGCCTAATTAAGGGGGTAGAAGACATTGTCTTCCACCCCAGGAATGGTCACCCTGACCAAATACCATATATTGTTACCTGGCGAGGGCTGATCGAAAACCCCCCTCCATGGGTGGCCCCCTTCTTACCCACTCAGGCTAAGATCTTGGCGGCCAAGGCTAGACCCCCCCAAACCCAAAATCACCACCTATCTTCCAGGGCGGAACTCCCGAGGAGGATCTATTTCCACCCCTGTACACCCCTCCCCAGGAAGTCCCTGGGGCTCTTGCTGCTGCTGCTGCAAGGGCAGGAGAAGCCGAGCCGGCGGGCCCAGTGCAAGGCACCCGGAGCAGACGGGGAGTAACTCCCCAACCCCAAAACTGCAGTCTCCAGCTCAGTGGCCCTCCCCCTGAGACCTGCAGGCCCACCGGACGAGGCTGGTAACCAACCCTATCACTATTGGCCCTTCGCCACTAGTGACCTCTATACCTGGAAAGCCCAAAATGCCCCCTTCTCTGAAAATTTGCATGATCTGACTAATCTCCTAGAAACTGTCCTTTTTACTCATCAGCTCACTTGGGATGATTGCAAACAGCTACTCCAGATCCTCTTCACTACAGAAGAGAGGGACCGCATTGTCACAGAAGCCCGCAAACTAGTCCCGGGGCCCACGGGAGTCCCCACCACTGACCCGGCTATCATAGATGGGAGCTTCCCAACCACACGGCCAAACTGGGACTACAATATGGCAGAAGGTAAGGAGGGGCTCAAAGTCTATCGCCAGACTCTGTTGGCGGGTCTCAAGGCGGTTGCTCAGAAGCCGGCCAATATGGGTAAGGTATATGACGTTAGACAGGGGCTTGAGGAGAGTAGCAGCCTACCTGGAATGCCTACAGGACGCCTTCAGGCGGTATACCCCCTATGATCCTGAGGCTCCAGAGGTGCGGGTGACCCTCACGTTCACTTTTGTGAACCAGGCCGCCACTGATATTAAAAGGAAGCTCCAGAAACTAGACAGATTAGGGGAAAGGGATATCAGAGATCTGCTGACGGTGGCTGAGAGGGTATATAGTAACAGGGACAGTGCAGAAAAAAGGAACTCAAAAAGGAGAAAAGACAGGAAAAGTCCCTAGAGCATGTTTTAGAAGCCCAACAGGAAAAACACAGCCAAGACCTGGCAAAAATCCTGGCCGCCATCACGGGACAGCCTGAGACTGTCGGGCACCAACAATTGACCAATCGGAGACCCAGGTTAGGCAAAAATCAGTGTACCTACTATAAAGAGGAAGGCCATTGGGTCAAAGACTGTCCAAAAAAGGAGTGTAAGACCAAGACCTTGCAGCTGGACGTGGACAGCGATTAGGGGAGTCGGGGTTTGGCTCCTCTCCCCGAACCCAGGGTAACCTTAAAGATGGAGGGGAAAAAGGTCAATTTCATGGTTGATACAGAAGCAGAAAACTCAGTATTACTAGAGCCAGGGGGGGATATTTCAGGAAAGAGGTCTCTGATGCAAGGGGCCACCAGAACTAAATTGTATTCATGGACTACCTGAAGAACGGTGGACTTAGGAATGGGACTCTTTCCAAGTGATCCCAGAATGTCCTTATCCCCTCCTGGGCCAAGACCTACTCACAAAAATGAAAGCTCAGATACAATTTTCAAATGACGGGGCAAAGCTACTCCATCCTAGTGGAGCCCCTGTCCAGGTCATCGTTACCAGTACCCTGGCGGAGGAATAGAGACTCCACCAAGAGTCCCCAGACATGGATCCAGATATGCAAACCTGGCTCCAAGACTTCCCTTCGGCCTGGGCCGAAACCGGTGGCATGGGTCTGGCATCCCACCGCCCGCCAGTCTATATGGAACTTAAACCTGGGGCAGATCCTGTAAAGGTTCGCCAATACCCCAGGGCAGATCCTGTAAAGGTTCGCCAATACCCCATGCCTCTGGAGGCCAAACATGGGATTGCCCCCCACATAAAACGGCTATTAAAACTTGGAGTTTTAAAGCCTATCCAGTCAGCTTGGAACACCCCTTTACTCCCAGTCAAGAAACCCCACACCAACGACTATCAGCCCATACAGGACCTGAGAGAAGATAATAAACGAGTGATGTATATCCATCCCACTGTACCCAACCCCTACACCCTCCTCAGCAACCTGTCTCCGGACCAACAATGGTATACAGTTCTGGAATTAAAAGATGCCTTTTTTAGTCTGCCTCTAGCCCCCAGCAGCCAGCCATACTTCGCCTTTGAATGGCAGGACCTGGAACTTGGGGTCAGTGGCCAAATGACCTGGACTAGACTGCCTCAGGGGTTCAAAAACTCCCCTACCATCTTTGATGAGGCCTTGCACGAAGACCTGAGTGCATATCGCCTCCAGAACCCGGACGTAAGCTTGTTGCAGTATGTTGATGACCTGTTACTGGCCGCATCCGATCAGAAAACTTGCTCGAGAGCCACGGGTCACTTGCTACAGACACCCGGCGACCTAGGATACTGAGCCTCTGCCAAAAAGGCCCAGATATGCCAATAGTGGGTAATGTACCTGGGGTACATTTTAGAAGGGGGCAAAAGGTGGCTGTCAGACGCCCGGAAGGAGACTGTGTTAAAAATTCCCACACCTACTTCTGCGAGGCAGGTTAGAGAGTTCCTGGGCACTGCTGGGTTCTGCTGCCTCTGGATTCCTGGGTTCGCTGAGTTGGTTAAGCCCTTATATGCGGCTACCAAGGAGAAACAGGGCTTTGTCTGGACAGAAAATGAGCAGCAGGCCTTTGACATCCTAAAAAGGAGGCTCTTGGAAGCCCCGGCCCTCGGGTTGCCAGACGTAACTAAACCCTTCCACCTATATGTGGATGAACATAAAGGGATAGTCAAAGGTGTTCTCACCCAGACGTTAGACCCATGGAAGAGACCCGTGGCCTACCTGTCAAAAAAATTGGACCCTGTAGCTGCAGGATGGCCACCTTGCCTCCAAATTATCGTGGCTGTGGCTTTGTTGGTTAAGGATGCAGATAAGCTGACCCTAGGGCAAAACCTCATCATAGCCACCCCCCACGCCCTAAAAGGAGTCTTAAAGCAACCACCCGACCGCCGGTTAAGCAATGCACGAATGACTCATTATCAGGCCCTGCTTCTTAACCCTGCCAGGATAACCTTCCAGGTTCCTACAGTCCTGAACCCTACGACCTTGCTGCCGGATCCGGATCCGGACGCACTGCTACATGACTGTTCCGGAATTTTGGCCCATGCACACTGTACCCGGCCAGACCTTAAAGATACACCCCTCTCTGACGCAGAGGAGACCTGGTTCATAGATGGCAGCAGCTATGTCTGCAATGGACTCCGGTATGCGGGGGCAGCAGTGACAACCAGTGATAAGGTAATATGGGCAGAACCCATGCCTGCGGAACTTCAGCACAGAGAGCTGAATTCAAGGCCCTAACTAAGGCCTTGCAACTAGGACAAGGAAAAAAGGTCAATATCTATATGGATAGCCGGTAGGCCTTTGCCACGGCCCATATCCACAGGGCCATATATAAGGAAAGAGGCCTCCTAACAGCGGAGGGAAAAACAATTAAAAATAAGGAGGAAATACTAGACCTTCTGCAGGCCTTATGGGGCCCCCCAAAATTGGCCATCATACACTGCCTGGGTCACCAAAAGGGGGTCGGGCCAATACAGAGGGGAAATAACCTAGCGGACAGGACTGCCTGCGAAGTGGCCTTGCAATCCACTATCACCCCCGTCCTAGTGGACCCCAGGTCCCCTGCTCTGCCAGAGAATCCCCACTACTCTGAGGAAGACATTACTTGGATTAAAACTCTGCCTATGACTCAATATTTAGATGGATGATGGCGAACTGCTGACTGTAAAATAGTATTACCCAAACAGCTTGGTCTCAAAATTCTTACCAAAATCCACCGAACCTCCCACCTGGGCATCCGTCAGATGCAGGACTTACTAAGACATGAAAGGGTAAAAATACAAGGCGGAAACCAAGCCATTGAACACCTGGTTAATAATTGCCAGGCCTGCCAGATGACAAATGCCTGCCCCAATGCCAAAAATCCTGGTTCCAGACTGCGGGGGGAAAAGCCAGGTGCGTATTAGGAAATTGACTTCACTGAAATCAAACCTGGAAAATATGGCTACGGATATCTATTAGTTTTTGTAGATACTTTCTCAGGATGGACAGAGGCGTTCCCCACCAGGCACAAAACCGCTCAGGCCGTGGCTAAAGTACTATTAGAGGAAATAATGCCAAGGTACAGGTTTCCAGTAATGATAGGGTCAGATAATGGCCCAGCTTTCATCTCCCAGGTAAGTCAGGGATTAGCCACCGTATTGGGGATTGATTGGAAATTACATTGTGCATACAGACCCCAAAGTTCAGGAAAGGTAGAAAGAATGAACAGAACTTTAAAAGAGACCTTAATCAAATTAGCCTTAGAGACTGGCGAGGACTGGGTGTCTCTCCTCCCCTTTGCCTTGTATAGGGTGCGAAATTCACCTTATCAGATGGGCTTACTCCCCTTTGAAATCATATTCGGGACCCCACCCCCCATTGTTCCTAATCTTTAGTCCAAGCTTTTAGCCGAAATAGATGACCAGGATGTCCTCAAGTCCCTCCAGAGACTTCAAAAAGCCCACAAACATGTCTGGCCCAAACTTCAAGCCTTATATGAGTCTGGTCCCCCTCCCGAACCCCACAGGTTCCAACCCGGGGACTCGGTCTTTGTCCGTTGCCATCGCCACGGGACCCTGGAGCCTCGATGGAAGGGACCATTCGTCATTATAATGACCATGCCGACCGCCCTAAAGGTGGACAGCATGGGGACATGGATCCATTACACCCACGTCTGCCCAGCAGATCCTTTTGCCCACAAGGAGGACTACCAAGGCGAACACTGGGAAGCTGCACGACACCCCTCCAACCTGCTCAAGATCAAGATGGGACGACGGCGCTGATATTGGGACTTTTTCTAATGACCCTGCCAGCCTTAACCTCAGGCTCCAATCCCCACCAACCAGTTAATGTAACCTGGCAACTCATCACCACAAGCTCTAATAAGGTAATATCCCAACAGTCAGGGTCATACCCTAAAGAAACCTGGTGGCCTGAACTGATCATTGACTTATTGTAAATTATTCAGTCAGGACCCCTGGCATCAAGGCAGAATAGGAGTACCGGGATATGGCTCCATGATGGCCAAAATGGCTCTCCAAAGTACATGTTTTTATGTATGTCCGGCCCCCTCCCAGTCTAACCACAATCCCCAATGTGGTGGCTGGACGGACTACTTCTGTAAATCATGGGGTTGTGAACAAACTGCGACATGCAGTTGGCTGTCCAGAGACCCTCCCGGCCTCATCAAAGTCCAACTAAACTCCACACGCCCCTCATGCTCAACCAACCATAGCTGTAATCCGGTCAAAAATTTCATTTACAGAGGCTGGGAAATCAGACACAAATTGGGAAATAGGACATTTTTGGGGACTCCGGCTTTACCAAGGGCCATGACAATGAAGTCCTATTTCTCCTCAGACGACTAACAAAACCACTTGGCAAACCCCATGCGATAGGGCCCAACAAAGTGCTAAACCCAGAGACCAAGACCCTGGGGCCCAAACCTTCACTCCCACAGGCAACCCCCACTACCCCCAAAAATAGTTCACTGTCTCGTATACCCCGATCCCACTAATCCGGTACCTATAGATGAAGATCTGTTATGGAAACTATTGGTTACAACATATAAAGTCCTCAATGCCACCAACCCAAACTCCACATCCTCCTGTTGGCTGTGCTATGATGTTAGACCCCTTTTTTATAAGGCTATAGGTCTCAAAAGCACCTATAACACCTCTTCAGAGTCTGACCCCTCCCATTGCCCCTGGCAGGACCGTAAAGTCGGCCTGACCCTGCAGTCTGTACAGGGCCAAGGACTCTGCCTAGGGACAGTGCTGACTAACAAAAAACACTCCTGCGCCCGCATAGAGACCAATCCACACCTTAAAAGTACCAAATGGCTTGTACCAAAAAACAATGGATGATGGATATGTTCCAAAACCGGCCTAACCCCTTGCCTCTCAAGAGCTAGTCTTTGATGCTTCCAAAGAATTTTGCATTTTGGTCACCATTATGCCCCATATTCTATATCACCCTGAGGAAAGCATGTAATCTCACTGGGGCTCAGATAGCCACCCAAAAGCCAAAAGAGAACTCTTTACTGCTCTAATGGTCACAACCTTATTTGGCTTAGGGCTGCGGGGGCTGGAACAGGCATAGCTGCCCTAACTACCCAACAGACACGAATAACTTCCCTAAGGGCGGCTATAGACAAGGACCTTGAAAGAATAGAAAACTCCATCAGCCATTTAGAAAAGTCCCTCACCTCCCTGTCCGAAGTAGTGCTTCAAAACAGAAGAGGCCTTGACCTCTTATTCCTCCAGCAAGGAGGTCTATGTGCTGCCCTAGGAGAAGAATGCTGTTTTTACGTAGACCACTCGGGAGTTGTTAAAGATTCCATGGCCAAAGTTAGAGAAGGCCTTGCAAAACGAAAGAAAGAATGGGAAGCACAACAGGGCTGGTTCGAATCCTGGTTTAATAGCTCGCCTTGGCTCACCACGCTAATATCGACCTTATTAGGACCCCTGATCATCCTGATGCTATTACAAACCTTTGGACCATGTATCTCAAACAGCTTAGTCCAATTCATGAAGGAAAGACTGAGTACCATCCAGCTGATGGTCCAGTGCACTCATACTTACTACCTACCCTTAACTCAAAACGGCGAAGACTACGAAATCCCAACACGTGACTCAATAAAAGTTCATGACTGAACTAGTCACCAGACATAGGGGGCAAATGAAGAGCCAAAGTAACGTCATCTTGGGTAAAAGGAGTCATTTTATGCAATCCCCTAAAAAACCGGATTTGGTAATCCTTTAAGGAACCGGTTTGGAAATCCCCTGAACCTGGTGCCTAATTAAAAGTGCAAGTCAGCAACTGCAGCCCTTGAGTAAACAGCTTGCAAAAATCCCCTAGACAAAGTAGCCAATCCCCGATAGACAGCACAGCTTAAGCAACACCAACACCAATCCTGTAAAAGGTCACCTATACATGTGACTTTTATGGTTTTTGTCTTTATAAGCAATGCCCAAAGAGGACTGGGACCCTACTTCCTCCACCCGCTGCGTCAGTGTGTTGGACAGGGGTCCGTGCCCGGGCACGCTCTCAATAAAGAAACCTTGTGCTTGCATTCGGCTCCGTGTCTCCGTGGTGGTCTCTTCGGGGGGTCTCGTGATCCAGGCACTTCAATGCAAGTTCAAGTTTGAGAACCACTACTCAAGTATATAGTCCTGGGCACAAAAGCTACCAGACACCAAGAAGTTTTAGTGATCCCCTAACTTTTTCCATTTTTCTCAGACTACAGGGAGGGCTCTTCTCCCAGGCAGAAATTTTACTATAATGTTGTCAAATTTACTAAGCTTTTTCTTCATGGTTTATGGATTTTTGAATTGTTCACCTTGGAATATAAAAATAATAATTTTATTCCAGTTTTGTTTATATCACTGATCCATCTGGCATTTGTTATGGTAAAAAATAGAGATTTAGTTTCAAAGTTTACCAAACAGCTAGTCAGTTCTCAAAACTGTATTATTAAACAATCCATTTTTTTCCCCACTGAATTGAAATTCTACTTTTATCATATATTAGATTCCCCTATGTATTGAGCATCTCTTTCAGATTCTCTATTTTATTTTACCAACATATCTACCTAATTATGTGCCAATTCTAAACTGCTATAATTATGGTACCTATTTTTACAATAGGTGGGACTAATGACTCTTTTATCCCAGCACATTTCTGGCTTTACTTGAATGTGTTTTTTTTTAAATTATTTTTGCAATTAAAAAATCATTTTTTTAAAAGATTTTATTTATTTATTTGACAGAGACAGATCACAAGTGGGCAGAGAGGCAGGCAGAGAGAGAGAGGAGGAAGCAGGCTCCCTGCTGAGCAGAGAGCCCGATGCAGGACTCCATCCCAGGACCCTGAGATCATGACCTGAGCCGAAGGCAGGGCTTAACCCACTGAGCCACCCAGGCGCCCCTAAAAAATCATTTTTTAATTGAGGTATAACTAACATAATGTTATACGAGTTTTGGATATACAATGTAATGATTCAATACTTGCTCATACTGTAAAATAATCACCCTGATAAGCCCAGTTAATATCTGTCACCAGTTACAGAATTTGTTTTCTTGTGGTAAGAACTTTCAGGATCACTCTCTAGCTACTTTTAAATATGCAATATAATATTATTAATCACCATATTGTACAATATATTCCCATGATTTCTTCACTTTACATCTGGAAATGTGTACTTTTTGACAAATTTGTACCTTTGGTAACCTATTTTTTTTTTTTTTAAAGATTTTATTTATTTATTTGTTAGAGAGAGAGAGCAAGCACAGGCAGACAGAGAGGCAGGCAGAGGCAGAGGGAGAAGCAGGCTCCCTGCCGAGCAAGGAGCCCGATGTGGGACTCGATCCCAGGACGCTGGGATCATGACCTGAGCTGAAGGCAGCCGCTTAACCAACTGAGCCACCCAGGCGTCCCTGGTAACCTATTTTTAATTTTGCATGTATAGTTTGTATTTTTCTACGTTATTATTTTAAACTACAGAAACTATGTTAAGATGTTTATTATTTATTTTCCCCACAAAAAACACTTCCTTCATGTATTAGTTGTAATTTATGTTTTCTTATTAATTCATAACCACTTTTACTTTTATTCCCTTCCTTTTGTGTTCTTTAGATTTATTTTAATCTTATATTCCTCATCACTTGAGATACATGTCTAAATCACATATAGTTATTCCTTTTCATTTAGTAATTTAAGAGTATCAGGCTAAGAACTTCTAAGAGTACTGTTTTGGTCAAATCAACAGGTTCTGATCAACATACTTTATCACTTTTTTCTAAAAATTATGCAATCTCAGTTTAGAGTTCCTTTTAGTACAAAAGAAAAGAGAATTTCCACATTTTGTGATAGGCTTTCACTAGGGGTTGTTTTCTTTTTTTGTTGTGTTCTTTTTTTGTGTAATTGAAAGTTTTGTTGCCAAAGAAAGCAACCTGTACTTTTCCTGCTATGCGAAATTTACTGACATTTTTGCTTGTGACTACTGTAAAAATAAATATTGTATGGAGACATTCATTTAATTCTTTGTTTATAGTACACAGATTTTAATATATATCACTTAGATCTGACTTATTAAATGTAAATAGGTTCTCTATATCCCTACTTTATAGTGCTGGCCTGATTTATCGTGAATGAAAAGAATTACAAGTAATTTATTTACTATTGTATTTCTATTTCTTCTTATATTTCCTGCAGCTGTTACATAATAAAATCATTTGTTCTTTGGGGGGTTGTGTACAATGATTAAAGAAGAGTTTTTGTTGTGAATCGTAAGCTTTTCCACTATAAAATATTCTCATTTATGTCATTCAATGCTATTTGCCTTAAATTCATTTTGTCTGATATGATCATTATTATACTTCATTTTTGTTTTTCCCATTATGTATGTGAAAAGTGTTTTATTTTCAATCTCTTTCAGTTTGCTTTGCTTTAGGAGTTATTTTCTTAGAATAGGGTTGGTTTTACCTTAATTTTAAAATTAGATATGACTTCCCTTTCAGACCATGATGGAATAACTGATTCTACAAATAAAACT
Organism: Taxidea taxus jeffersonii; assembly: GCA_003697995.1. Classification (NCBI taxonomy): domain Eukaryota; kingdom Metazoa; phylum Chordata; class Mammalia; order Carnivora; family Mustelidae; genus Taxidea; species Taxidea taxus. The sequence continues at coordinate 24,832 of ML104680.1, read as the reverse complement.
GGATAAAGTATATGAAACATGAAACATTAGAAAGCATGCCATGTAGCACAACATCGTAATTCTGACATAAATGTAGCGGGGCCAGGAGGGGGTAGTGGACTGGGGAAAGGGGAGCTCTATGATACATGGTTTTCTTCCTGGAAGCACTTTTGAGAGCAATCACTAAAAGGGGAAACCCAAAGCAGAATGCATTGGTCTTCCTGGGCTGAGAAAACAGAGATCAGAGACTGTGGGACATTTGCAGGACATGTTACCTTTAAAGGAGGAAGCTTAGATAGAGAAAGAATTCCAGAAGTCTACACAGAGGATCAGTGCTGAATACTAAATTGTACATGTGTAGGATAAACCTTTGATAGGCCCAGCAAAGAAAAACTATCCAAAAAGGAACCACTACTGGGGAATGTAACAATTGCAGGAAGGTTTTATGAGTCTAGGAAATGTTCAAGTTCTGACTAAACAGACTGGAGAGAGACTGGTGTACACATGGGGAATTCAGTAGAAATCCCACAAGTGTCATGCCTTAGCAGCAGAGCTAAACTGGCCCTTGGGTAAAGGACACATTAGAATCATATTCTTTAAAAAGCCTAAAAACAAGCATCAAAGAGATCAAAATGATCCAAAAGTTATTTAATAGACTGTCAAAAAATAAACTCAATATTTCTTTAAAGATCACAAAATTCAGAAATTCAACAACATTGAAAATGTGCAGGATTTAATTTAAAAAAACACAAATCATGTGAAGAAACAGGAAAATTTACCAACAACTAAACATATCAGAAAGGAATAACACCAATTTTAAATAAACTCTTTTTGAAAAAATAAAAGCAGAAATTTATAGGAGATCAGCATTACGAAGATCCCAAAGCCAAAGACACCATGAGAAAACTGCAGACCAATGTCCACCATGACGGTAAGTACAAAAATCCTTAACAAGATATTAGCAAATCATACCCAGCTATGTATAAAAGGGATAAAGATTAGAGAGAAAGAAATAAAATTATTTTAAGTGCAGAGGACACAATTTTCTACAAATTCCCACATAATCTACAGAAAAGCTACCTGCACTAATAAATAACTTTAGAAAGAATATAAAATGAAAACACCAAAATACCTAAATCAATTATATCTTCATATACCGGGAATGAAAAACTAGAAATTGAAATAGCAGCAGTATCTTTACAATTAGCACCACCACCCCCCCCCGACAAAATACTGAGGGATGAATATAATAAGTGAAACACTAATTATACATAATATGCTAAAAACTACCAAAAAACAATGAGAGAAATCTACAAATATCTAAATAAATGGAAAGATATACCATGTCTATTGACCAGAAGTATCAATTCTGTTAAGATGTCTATTTTCCTAAAATTAATATTATAGATTTAATGTACTCCTAATCAAATCCCAGCAAGATTTCTGGTGAAATCATAAGCCAATTAAAAAATATGAATGAAAAAGCAAAGAATTAAGAATAGCTGAAACAACTTTAAAAAGAAAACCAAAGTTGAAAGACTCATACTACATAATTTCCAGAGTTACTATCCAAATATAAGAATCAAGACAACATAATATTGGTAAAAGATACCTAGATCAATGGAACAGAACATAGCTTGGAAACAGACTTCACACGTATGGTCAATTGATTATTGCTAAAGGTGCCAAGGAAATTCAGTTGTAAGACACAGTCACAAATTATATTGGAATAATTGCACATTCACTATAAAACAATGAACCCTAGACCTGTATTGCACACTATACACAAAAACTAACTTTAAATGGATAACATATCTAAAAGCAAAAGCTATAAAATATCTAAAAAATAAGTAGGATAAGATTTTGTGACACTGATGCATGCAAAGATTTTTTGGAATACGGAAAACAGATCAGGCAAATTAAGTCACAAAGACCTTGAATGCTAAGCAATCAAACAAAGAACAAAAGGTCAATAAGTCAATAAAGACTTTTAAAAATCTGAATTAGTATTAAAGTCAGTGGGGAAAAAATAGTAGATCAATTTTGTGCGACTTTATTCATTTTCTAGAGAACTAGGAATGTAACGTGTCAGGAGGATATCTGAGAAAGAGTAAGTGATTCCATTGAAATATAAACAAGTACTACATAAAAAAAAAAAAAGCAAACAAACAAACAAAAGACACACACAAAAAAACCCTAATAGAACTCAGGGAAAAATTTGTTCTGATATTCACAACACTGATAAAGAGAAAACGTGGCATATCTAATCACATAGAACAAAGCAGTGTCACATCCAGGGGCGGAGAAGAAGAAATGGCAAATTCACTGCCAGATTGGTGGTGCTTCCAGCTCTGGTCTTCTCCTACGTGTGTACTTCGTTAGCTCCCGGACCTCTACTGTGGCTACTTCATTCATTCAGATAAGCTTTTCTGCATGCAGACTTCCCATGCTTTTCTGCTCTGTGGCATAGAGCAGAGCATGCTTGCTTCGTTTAACCCAGAACCAGAACCTCTCTCTTTGAATATTAAAAAGCCACCTCAAACTAAAATATCCAATCCCCAACTCCTACTCCTCTCACCACTTTCCCCAACTCATTTAATAGAACTCCACCCTCCTAGTTGCTCAGGGACAGACAATCTGGGAATCTTCCTTAATTTTTTTTTTCCTTTCCTACCCACATTTCGTCTATCAGCGAATCTCACAGAGTTTCACCCCAGAATATATTCATAATCTGACCATCTGTCACCAACTTTACTGACTACATCCTGCTCTTCCATCTCAATACCAACTTTACTTTGCTGACACCACCATCATCTTTCACCTTGACTAACCAAACATTTAGTCTTTTGTGTAATTTAAAAATATGTGAGGGCCTAATATATGCCAACTATAATTATAAATAGTGAAGTTACAGCAGTAATCAAAACAGACAAAAATCTCTGTTCTCGTGGAGCTTATTTGGTAGAAAATTACTTCTAGTGGAAAATGATTATTATTTCAATACCTTCTTAACTGACTTCCCTGCTTTTGCCCTTGTCTTCCTACAGTCCATTCTCTCTCTTTTTAAAAAAATTGTTTTTTATTTATTTGACAGACAGAGATCACATGTAGGCAGAGAGGCACACAGACAGAGGAGGAAGCAGGCCCCTTGCTGAGCAGAGAGCCCAATGTGGGGCTCGATCCCAGGACCCTGGGATCATGACCTGAGCTGAAGGCAGAGGCTTTAACCCACTGAGCTACCCAGGCTCATCACTGATTCTAAGGTGATCCTTTTAAAAGGGTAAGTCATGCCTCTCCTCAAATTTCTCTAGCATATCATCTCAGAAAAAAGCCTATTTTCTTAAACTGGTTTTCAGGACCTTACACAAGGCTATCCCTCTGACTTCATTTCTTACTTACTACTGTTCTGCCTCCTCAGCTTCAGCTTCATTGGCTTCTTTGCTGTCCTTTGAGTATGTCAGACACTGGCCTGCTTCGGGACCTGGGCACCTGCAGTATCAACAGCTTAGAGGCTTTCCCCCAGATACACACATGACCTGCCCCCATAGCTACTTCAGGTCTTCACTCAAATGTTACCCTCTTGGCAAGAAGTTCTCTGACCATTCAATTAAAAATTGCAACTCTTTTTTTTTTTAAAGATTTTATTTATTTATTTGATAGACAGAGATCACAAGTAGGCAAAGAGGCAGAGAGAGAGAGGAGGAAGCAGGCTGTCCGCAGAGCAGAGAGCCCGATGCGGGGCTCGATCCCACGACCCTAGGATCATGACCCGAGCCGAAGGCAGCGGCTTTAACCCACTGAGTCACCCAGGCGCCCCTAAAAATTGCAACTCTTAATCTGAAGTCCCCCAGTACTCTCTAGATCCTTTCCCTATCTACTTTTCCCCGTACCACTTAGTATTCCCTAACATAATCCAATACTTCATGTTTACTGCCTATCTTGCCCATTATAATAGAAGCTCCATAAAGGCAGGGATTTTTCTGTTAGTTACCCCCACCCCCGGCCCCACACTACCATAAAACCAGGGCCTGGTATACACAGTTGTTAAACAAACATGCTCAGCCATTTTTCTAAAATCCAGGTAGAACCGTAGTATATCAGAACTGAGTGTGACCTTAAAGATCTAGTCTGTCCGTTCACACTACCAATCATCTTGGTAGGATGTGATCAGTTTTTGTGTCTATTATAAGAACTGCTCTCCATCTAGCTAGATGATCATCAGTAAGTGTGCTCTGCTGTCTCCCCACTGACCTAACCTGCCACAGATTATCCACCTGCAATCATCCGGCAGGCCAGTGGCAAATAGACAAATGAGGAAACTGAGAAGTGAAGTGGCTTGTCCGGTTCAGCAGTGAGACAGTGGCAAAACTGGGGACTCACTTCTAAATCCCCACCCTACAATATAGTACTCCTCCTTCCTTAAGCCCTACTGCTCCTCAAGGGTTTGCAAATGATCTGAACAGTTAGTTTCAGTTACTTTCTGAGCTAGGAGTTATTTTCTACAATGTGAGGTGAAGGCTTTGGATATTAGAAATGGAAGCCCAGAGTAACAAAGTTATATTAATAAAACTTCCTCAACTAAAAAATCTCAGAACACTATATACAATCAATAAAATTCAGGGGTTTAAATGTGGATCCACAAGTACTGGAATTGTGTCTATCAGACATTTGGTATGTTTTGGTATCAATTGTTTATAGTATTATTAAGTTCAAGTTAAGGATGAGGAAACAGTAATTTTAATAAAGACATGTTTAGTGGATAACACTGAGGAAAGAGAGGGGGAAAAAAAGACTTAAAGCCAGGTACCAGAGAGATGCTTCCTGAGACTCTGCAGGTTTGCCCTATGTCTGGAATGGACAAAAACTCCTCTTAAGCACCACTTCATGCCATTAACAGGCATCTTTCCTGCATAGCCAGGGGATGACATAAGTTTCTGCTGCTAGAATTACAGTATATTAATTATGGGAGACACTATGCTTAGGTCCTTTATGACATCCGTAGGGATAACTTGATGATCATTTCAGAATCATTGTTCTAAGTCTCTACTAAGCCATCCATCAATATAAATGGGCTTATATAACAAACACACTTTACGAAGTACCACACTAGGCATAAATAATGGGGAAATATCCAGCTTTGATGCTCAGGAACAAATATATGTGCACATGTTATACCTTGACAGGCTGGGTGACCTAAAATTGGTGATTTTTAAATAGGAGATTCTCAATTACCTTAATTGTATGGAAATTTGGTGGTTTTATATTTAATCAATAATTATTTATTGTGGAAACACAAACATGCAAAAATAAAATGTGACCCTTGACCTCATGGAGGATAAAATACAAAAAAACACAACTTGTAAAACACCAGATAAGTGATTATAAACTCAATTTTAGAAAGTGGCTCACAAAAATAGGACTTAGATTAACATAAAAAGAGGTGTTAGGGGCGCCTGGGTGGCTCAGTGGGTTAAGCGTCTGCCTTCAGTCATGATCTCAGGGTCTTGGGATTAAGCCCCACATGGGACTCCCGGTTCAGTGGAGAACCTGCTTCTCCCTCTCCCTCTTTACCTACGTGTGTTCTCTTTCTCTCAAAAAAATAAAATCTTAAAAAAAAAACCCTGTTATACAAAAAATAAATAAAATAAAAAGGGGTAGTTAGAATCACTGAAGTGACTCCAGAAAGTAGGTCTCCTGACTCCTCTATGTCCAGTGATTTTTTCCATGCTACCTCTTGCCTGCACCTTTTCTTTGTTTCAGTCCCCAGATCCTTGGCCCCACTTCTTAAATACATAATCTGAGGTCCAGGGATAAACATTTGAAAGATAAGAGCTAGTGCTTTGGATTCTGTCATCCTTTATCCTTTCACCTTTTGAATTTCAAGTCTTTGATAAAACACAGCATTTATTTTCTCTATTCTTTATCATTGGCAATAGATGCAAAGCACTTTAGGAAAACCTTGGGAATACTGGCAGGGTATTTCCACGACAAACTGACAAATTACGGCTCCTTCTTCATTTATAGAAACAACCCAGGGTCACCGAAAACAGGGGTGTGAACCAACACAGCAGCCCAAACAGATCTCCCATTTGACCGTGGCCAACTCCCAGTCATCCCATCCCACCATATTACAAGTTCTAGGTCTTAGACCTTCTGAGCGCCTTCCACCAGGCCCCTCCCCCATCTCTGTTCCCTTTCCTGTCCAGTTTAGAATCTCTGGTCTTTTACTTGAAGCCCTTTCTATCACCCTTCTGTTCCATCTGCAGGCACATAGGTAGCTGATTGGCTGTTCAGAGCAAACCTCTAAATGCAGTTCCCTGTATAAAGCCAGTTACTCAATCTTGGTGGTGCCCTCAGCCCTCTCTGGCATTTTCTCAAGCTGCTCCTAGTCAGTCACTCTCAGTTTCATCATAGTGCCCATTTCAAATTTTCTTTGATGTCCTCAAACCTCCCACCCTGCCATTTCCAAACTCCATTCTCAATATGTGGCCTTGGCTCCTATTCAGCAGCCTTCAGGCAAAACTGCTCCCATTTTCTCACCATCAAATCACAAAATTATCAGCATTCACACCTATTTTCTCCACCTTCCCCCTTGGCGAAGTTAAAGATGAGTCCCTCCCAACCACTGATGTGCTATTTTCCAACTCCTCTCCAGATCAGAAGCCCCCTGTGGCTTTCAGACTTGCATATGTACCTGCTTGATCACTGGGCTTCATCAACTGGATATCCTGTAAGCCCCCAACACCCAACACATCCAACAGGGAACTCATTTTTCTCTTTAAAGTTCCTCCTGCTGTGCTCTTCATCTCAGGTGCCCAAGCAAAAAGCAGGATATTATTCAACTTCTGTTTCCTCATTTCACCTAGTATCTTCCTCACCATCTAATAAATACCATCTATACTTTCTAATCCATTCTTTTCTCTTCTTTTTCAGTCTAGTCCAGACATTATCACCTTTGGCCCATCTGACTACACTGCTCTTCTGTCCCCAGCCTGGCCTCTCTCCAGTCCCCTTTCCATACAACGCCCTGAATGTGTTCCTGTTAGGTCGGCAGCCCCGGTAATGCAGGAGGAACAATAACATGGCCGCCAAGCCGCCATCTTCCCCCTATCCAGGACTTTCCCCCCAGAAGGACATCTGTCAAGGACACGTCACCTTGACTAAACTGAAACTTATGGGAGGAACAGAAACCAGCCACTTTGGGACTTTCCAACCCCCAACTTCTAACCTTACCAAATAGGGTTATGAGCCCCCGCCCTGCCTTGGCCCAATAAAAGCTCACTCAACCCCTTCCCCGGCATGACTTCCCTGACTCAACTTTCCTGAGTCTTGGGACCTCGCCCAGTGGCACCTTTAATAAAACTCACCTTGTGCCTATCTCCCGGATGTCGTGTGTATCTCGCCCATAAAACCTTACAGTTCCTGCCATTAAAATCTGATCCTGGATACTGTACAGCCATCAAAAACCCTGAAATCTTGCCATTTGCAACGACATAGATGAAACTAGAGGGTATTACACTAAGTGAAATAAGTCAATCAGAGAAAGACAATTATATGATCTCTCTTATATGAGGAATTTGAGGAGGGGGTTGTGGGTAGGGAGGGAAAAAATGAAACCAGATGGGATGAGGGAGGGAGAAAAACCATAAGAGACTCTTAATCTCATGAACAAACTGAGGGTTGCTGGGGGTTGGGGGGTAGGGATAGGGTGACTGGGTGATGGACATTGGGGAGCGTATGTGCTATGGTGAATGCTGTGAAGTGTGTAAGCCTGATGATTCACAGACCTGTACTCCTGGGGCAAATAATACAGTATATGTTAATAGTAATTAAAAAATCTGATCCTGGGATTCCCCTACTTATAACCCTTTAGTGACTTGCTTGAGGTCAGAGTTCAAACTCCTAACTGGATTAGCAAGGCTCCTCCCTACCACACCCCTATCTCCTTACCGACCTTCCAAGCCCAACCTCCAGCACCTCTACTCCTTGTTTAGGTCTAAAAAATTTGAAATTCCTTCTTAACTTCCATTTTTCTCTCCATCCACTAATGCTTTAATCTTGTGTATTACTTTTCTCACATTCTTTAACATTTGTCTCTATTGACAAAACCCAACATCTGGCAACTTTCTTCTTCCACAGCCTTTGTGATGACAAACACTTGCCTAGCCCTTCTTTGTCTGCCTCTATTGCTCTTCCTCTTATTAAGACACTCTCCACCCTGCAGATGATTATTAAATATCTAATGACTTTTTATACCAGACAACTTAAAAAAAGAAGAAAAGAAATGTAATCTATTCATTCACAAATGTTTATTAAGAACTTACTATAAATGCCACAGCCTATTGTAGGTGCTGGGGACATAGCCATGAACAAGGTTAAGTCCCTGCTTCCTGGAACTTACACTGTACTGGGGCACTTAGAATGTAAATCAATAAATACATAATAAACCATAAGTGCTATTAAGAAAGATAAAGTAGGTAGGGGTCTCTGGCTGCTTTAGTGGGAAGAACATGTGATTCTTGATCTCTGGGTCATGAATTCAAGCCCCATGTGGTCTGGGTCATGAATTCAAGCCCCAAGTGGGTTGTACACTGAAATGGGTGGGATGGGGAGCAGCCTGGGAGTAGTGGGTTTAAGAGACTGGAAGATATGGAATTGTGCTGCTCTTTACACTTTGTATAAGCAGTTTTAATGTAATGGGTCGTGAGGATTAGGAAACAGCTGGAGAGGGATGTGTGTATCCTTCAGATAAAAGAGACTATGGCACATTCAAATGCTAGTAATAATACAATAGATGGGGAAATTAATAATACAGAAATAAAAAGATATAACTGCAGGAACACATTCTTTGTGCAGAAGACAGCAGGACTCAGCGCCTAAGTGAAGCACTAAAAGTCAGTCTTGGGAGCAGAGCTGGGAGATATGTAAGAAGACTGAAAGATCTGCTTGTTGGATTCTGAGAAAGTTCCCTTCCATGTTCTCAGTGAAATAAGTAGCAAGGGTATTGGGGAGGGTGGGGGATTGGAGAGAAGTGTTGGGTGTTTACAGAAGACAGGACATACAGCAAGATAGTAAGGGAGTGCTGAGGGCCCACTTAAAGCTAGAGAGCGTGACTTCAGCTAAGCATGGCTGTTTTTCCTACCACTTTTAGCTGCTGACATACAAGCTCTAGTAGGCTTTGGGTTTCCTGGTCAAATAACACAGAAGTATGAAGGGGCAAAGGTGTTGGGAATAAATACATGGGAGAAATCAAAATGAGGGTGCATGGAATGAGCTGGGGAATTGACATGACTGGAAGAAACGACAACAAAGAAGCAGTGGGGTATATGAATTGTTTGTCCAACTGGAGATGGAGACAGGATAATGAAGGGAGTGAAGACAAGTCACTTCAGAGAGTAGTAGCATGTTTGAGGTAAGCCAAGTGCTGGAAATAAAAAGATTCCAGATGCGCCCAAGAGTAGGAAGGTAGAGGTGAGGGGGTAGAGGAGTAACTGTGGAGAGTGGAGGTGATACTTATTACCTGTTTTATAAAGGGTACTGGACTTTATGAGCCACCTGGAGGACTGAAGGAATATTTTCTACTTATCATCTAAATCAGCTTTAGAAATTCAAATGGGGGCGCCTGGGTGGCTCAGTGGGTTAAGCCTCTGCCTTCAGCTCAGGTCATGATCTCAGGGTCCTGGGATCAAGCCCTGCATCGGGCTCTCTGCTCACGGGGAGCCTGCTGTCCTCCCCCCGCCCACCTACTTGTGACCTCTGCCTGTCAAATAAATGAATAAAATCTTAAAAAAAAAAGAACTTAAATAAGAAAAAAAGAAATTCAAATGGATGTTAATTCTTCAAGTATGTATAGATTTTGGTGATTCATAGGCAAACTAACATTTACTGAAGACCCTTGTTTTAAATATTTTATGCCATTTTCTTTCATGTTTACATCAATTCTGGGTGATAATTATTATGTCTCCATTTTACAAATGAAGCAGTTGTAGCTCAAAGATGTGTAAGTAACTTGCCCAGGGTTACAAAGCTATGCAAATGATGGGGCCAAGTTAAAACCTAGGGCTGCTTGGCCACAAAACTGAAGATGCTTCCTATTTCTTAACTGGTACCTTTAAAGAAAGCCTAATTCTTCTTAAATATAACATCACTGAAAAGAGGAAATACACCTTTCTCATCCTAAGGATTGCTGAGATCTGGTCTTTCACTTCAAAATCTAGCTAAATTCAAACACTGAGACCTTCGTAAATTGGCTTTTGATATACTTCTCTACATAAACGTTTTTCATTTCTATAGAATTGTACTGGAAGGATTCAGAGCAAGGGAGAAATTTCCTACTTTGTCTTCTGAACATCTCAAGCTCTTCTAATGGGTAATTGGAACTGATAATTTTTTTTATTCCTTCCAAAGTGATCTTTGTGTATTTAAAACAAACACTGCATTTAATTTGGGGGGGGGGGAATCTATAGGTAAAGTACAGATAAGCTAGTTAGCTTAAAAATAATACTAAAATCTGGGACGCCTGGGTGGCTCAGTTGGTTAAGCGGCTGCCTTCAGCTCAGGTCATGATCCCAGCGTCCTGGGATCGAGTCCCACATCGGGCTCCTTGCTCGGCAGGGAGCCTGCTTCTCCCTCTGCCTCTGCCTGCCTCTCTGTCTGCCTGTGCTTGCTCTCTCTGTCTCTCTAACTAATAAATAAGTTAAATCTTAAAGAAAAAATACTAAAATCTTTATAAAATCAATTATTCATGTACCCTCTAATCAAATTAAGATAATAGAGATTTAAATTTGGTCTAAGCCTTAAAATCTAAGTACATGTACCTAAAAGATAAGGATAGCAGAAATTTCTTATAAACCATTTTGAAAATAGTAAATACTAATTTGGTTAATTATTTTGATGGATTGTATTACTAAAAATATCTTGGCAAGTTATAGTCTTATCTCCTCACATGGGGCCTTTAGGAAGTTTTACGAAGATCACCATATGTGTATTTCATAAGTGACATCTCTGAGTTGATACTTGCCTAATGCTAAAAACTTTTGCACTGACCTATTCATTATCTTATTGAATCCTTTGGATGGTCAGGGCAGGATAGCAATAAATGACTCTAAAACTAAAGTGAAAAGGACCCATCTTAAACATTACCTATTAGAGCCACAACCCGCAGACTGAGAATACAAAAAGCCATTCCTTGGTGATAATTACTCCACTTTATCAGCAGCAAGTATTATTAATGCCCACTTGCACATTTAACTGTCTTAAGTCTTGTAGAACACAAATTAAATAGGCATGGGTCTGTTAAAGTGAAAAATCTGAACAACAATCTATGCTTTAAGAAGTCTATAAAGATTTCATTTTGAATGTTAATGAATATCAAATTATGCAGGATGGATTTCAACTATTGTGTTGGAGAATTTCAGTGATGATTTTCCCCAAAGATAAAGAGCTGAGGTGTTATCTAGACAGAAGAAACAAAATGCATATTCATACTTACTGGAGGTCTTATTTTGGCACAATGAGCTTCTAAGAGGAATTTTATAAGCTGCTAATAAAATGCCCAAATAAGTATTGCAACAAAATAAGGCTTGCTGACTTCTCGTTTTCTATGATCTTATTGCAATGCTGCTGAACATAATGCCATTTACAGATATAAATCACTTTCATCTTAATTCAGCTTTGACAGAATATACCACCGTTTTTAAGAGTTTACAATGTGTCAGGCATGGAGCCAAAGGTGTACAGCCATTTACATATTTAATCCCTTTAGCCAAATGAAGTATTATTCCCATTTCACATGTGAGGAAATGATGGCTCAGAGAAGTTAGATAATTTGCCAAAGATAGCTCGTATGATATGGAGAAGGGATATTCAAGTCTAAAGCACGTGGGCTTAGTTAACCTCTATGCCAAGTGTTTTATAATGACTTTTTGGTGTACAGAAAGTAAGACTGAGAAAACAGAAGAAAGAATTTAGAGACAGGAAAGTTATATATTTCTCCTTTATGGAAATAATTCTACTATGCTACTTAATCAGTCATGATTGCAGCTGGTTACAAGTAAGAAAAAAATTAAAGTGTCTAAAATATGAAGTTTGTTTTTATCTTGTGTAACTAGAAGTCTGCAGTATGTGATTGCTGACTTCGGTTCTGCAATTTCTCTTTGGCATTCACTCATAGATGCAAAGTGGTGGTTGCATCTACAGCCATCACACAGCAAAGAGAAAGTGGTAAGAAGAAAGGTTGGGGCCGATGCTAGAAAGCAAATTTTTGACCTAAATCCCTGGCGGCTGACTGGAAATTAAATGTAATTGGTCAGAACTGTGTCATATTGCACACCCAAAAGTGAGGATATTATCATTCCAAAAACAACAGAAAAATCCAACAAACTCCACATCAGAGTTATTTTAGTAAGTAAAGAAGGGCAAATGAATTTTAGGTGGGTAAACAGTACTGTCTGCCACATCTAACAGGAAAAGAATTTGGCATAGTTGAGTTTCATTACAAATGAAGTACAGTACATCACTTAAATAACTTGACAAAAGAGGAACCTGCATTTTATATTTATTTTACATTTTATTTTTATTATTTTATACTTTATTAAAGTATAGGGAGGATGACTGCCTACGAAGAATCTAGTCTGGCCTTACTCCTTCCTAAATGAACTTGATTTAGTTCAGTAATGCATGTTTCTCCAACATTATTTGGAAGGAAGCTGACAGCGAGCGTCCCTTGCTCTAGAATTCAGTGGTTCTCAAACACAGCAAGCACGAAAATTATCTGGAGGGTTTTAAAGAACAGAGGTGGCTGGACCCCACCCATAGAATTTCTGAATCAGTGGGTTTGAGGTAGAACTTGAGAATTTTCATTTCTAACAGGTTTCCAAGGGATGTTGATGCTGCTGGTCCAGAGGATACAATTTAAGAACTACTGCTCGAAAGGCAGACCCCAATTAGTCTAATGTAAACAGTATTCCCTTTAGAGACTGTTCTTGGTCTGGGGTAAGAACATGACCTAATTTGGTCCAATTGGGCCAAAAGAAACTGTTTTGTATCTGATGGAAGGTTTCCTTGTCTCACTCCTGCTGGGCTAAAATAAGGAAGCCTGTAGCCCCCAAATAATGTGTGATTATAAGAGAATGAGTCTTAACAAGCTGACCATGAGGTTAACACAGTGGAGATAGAGAAAAAACTTAAGTCCTTAATTGAGCCTCTTGAGTCACAGTACCTCTAGACTCCAGCTCTGTTAAATAATTAAATTCCTTAAAATGCTTGAGCCAGTTCAAGGTAGAGTTTTTTAAAATTTGCAGCCAAAAGCATCCTGATTGATACAAAGGATAATCTTGCAGTTTAAATGAAGAACACAAAAGCAGTACATGAATAAATAAAATCTACATATAATCCAAGCATCATTTTAGATATTGGCTTAAAGTTTTCCTCTACACCAATTTTTTATAACTGTTAATGAGTACCAAAATGAAGTTTCATTTTTCCCTGTCTGACTCTCTCTCTAATGAATAGTAAAAAGACATAAAGCAGAAGAAAGAAATAAAAGGTCTAAATAATTTTATCCACAAAGTGAATAAATAATCAGCAGTTAAGGTGACTGAAAGAAAATCAGATTTTTTTGCTTTCTTATGTCCAACTTCCGATTTGCCTAATACAGTCTGTACCCTGTGCCTCTGAGTCTACCCATGGAGAAGCAAAGGAAGGCAGGAAAAGAGAAGACTCGTTTAAATAAGAGAGACTTGAGTAACACAGTGATTTTAAATTTTGTGGAGTTCAGGATTTAGTGAAGCAACAGTTTTGGGCTTAGGTAATTATAAACTTATAGTGAAATACTATTTCTAATTAGTGATTTTTGCTTGGGGAATTTGGGGGCTATTTTTTAACTGAAGACATCAGTGATTCTAAAATGCTAGAAAAATGTAGTTTGGCTTGTTCCTAGTAAGGCATGCAAAGGGACAGGAGTGAGCAACGAAAAGAACTGAGATAGTACAGAATTCAAAACTATAACTATTTATATATTGAAAAATAATTAGAGAAGCTGCTTTATAACAGACACCCATAGCAGCCATTTCCCTTCATCTGTTTGCCTAAATGCTTCTGTGTCACCAAGGTGCTGGCTATCATCAATCTTCTGTCTTTCCTGCCCAGTTACCGCCTCACAAAGCAGAGCGGCCCAAGAAGCCCTCTTAATTAGAGCACTGTGTCAAACACAAATGAATTCTCATCCCACTATTAAGATGAAGGAATGAGTATTAGGTTATAAGTGACTGAAGTGAGTATATTTCAATATTAGCAACATGAAAATGTAAGTTTCCATTGTGATATTGAAGATGGTAATATTTACTTCATCCATAATTGAAAGACATGTTCAAAATAATTCATTTTGGGAGCACTACTACGTAGTATTTGCCTGAAACAAATTATGCAAATACTTACATCTTGTAATTTATTCAACTGCTTTCCAATTCCTCATTTTCTTAACTAAATTAGCTAAAACCAGAAATACATGACCAAAAAATGAATGTCCATCATCCAAATCAGTGTACAATGAATTCATCTTTCAAACTCTAAGATCCAAGATGGGCAGATTTCCACACCCACCTTAAAGGAATATTGCCTGTTTAAACATATACACAGGGGTCTTAATGGTTTCATTTTAGATACCTGTACCCCTACAGAAGCTCACACAAAATACACCAATGGTAAGCAGTTAATTCATTAGCCAATGTATTTTTGAAGAAAAGACAGCATTAAACAATACAGTATTGGATGTGCAATTGTGGTTTTTTGAGGTCCCTGTCTGCAAAATGTGTGGTAGAGACAAGCAATGCCTATGCTGTTTCTAATTATTCCAATTATCATGGCACACTATGAAAACTTGATTAATAACACTGAAGATATTGTTGTGGCAATTAGCCATATGGTTGTGGGACTTTATTCTGTCACGATTTAGCCATTAGCATCTACTTATGTTTGTCAGAACAGTGCATCCGTGACAAGTTGAAGTTCCGCTCACCTTGCCGAGTCCCCTGTGAGCAACACTAGAGAACTGTTTATTCCTAGGAGCTTCTTGCCTGAGTAAATTTTTCATGTGGCATCCGGTCTGACTGGGGACAAATGTCAAATAGCTTATGTGACGACCCATCAAGCTAAGCTTTCTCTGAAAAACCATTTAGTGACTTGTATATCAAAACAAACTCCTCAAAGAAAAGAATCTGACCAGTAATAATTGGTCAACTATGTTGTCCCACAAATTTCCATGGTTAGTAATTCAGAAAAAATGATCTTCATATACTGGTATGTAGAAATCTACAAATGTGGTGTTAAAAAGGATATATGTAGGTATATACTTGTCTACACACTCACCATATAGCTGAAAATTCACCATCTATAATATTTTGCATGACATTTGCAGCAAATTTATCTAAGAGAATTAAGGAGATGATCCTTTTAATCATGGGCAGGGAGATTATGTTAAGGGAAAAAAAAAAGGCAAAGATGTCAGTACCTAAAATTGCCAGAGACAAAATAACCAAGGGTCTTGCAGCAGAAAACCAAAAAGATCAACTAAGGAAAACAAACTTTACATTTAAGATGAAATGGATGTTAATGTGAGAAGTATAACACCATCTGTTTACCTATTCATTTAATAATTAAAAGATAAAACCTTGAAACAGTTGCTAGCAGCTGTATTTCCCATCTCATGCTTGGGTCCCCACCACACTGAGAAAGGGCCACCACATCAAAGGACCTTGTTCTTGCCTGCAGACTTTCAAATGCAGAAGTTCACAATAAGGAATGATCAAAACATTATGCTCCTGTTCCCTGAATGACCACATTGGGACAAATGGGGCCTTTAATCAACCTGGAGTCCAAAACCCCCAAAGAAGTAGCTCTCATTCTAGTTAACACAAGCAGGGACCATGCTGAAGGGCTAGGCATGCCCATGGCCCTGAGAGGTAAGAGTTCACGGGCCACTACACGAATGCCTCATTTAAAGTAAGCGGATGGAAAAAGCATACATCTGGCAACAAGAAGGGACAGGCTGAGTGTGTCACTGTATCTTTAACCAAAGCAGCTCTTGTTTCATGTCAGGAAACTGAGAATGGGGAACATACCCTGGACACTTTGGAGTGCTTCCCTCTGGACTCTCCACACTCCTTCCAGAAGAGTTGAAAGAGCAGTGGGATTAGAAAGTGCATTGGATGAATCACCACGATGGAGTCTGGAGTTAGAGACAGAGGGGAAACCAGCTTCCTTTCCCACAATCTCAGCAATTCTGTCTAATCCACAGATACTTATGAAGTAAGTGCATTTCTTCTTCTATCAGTTATCCATAGCTCCAGTACTTGTCCCTGCTGTTCTTTAATCAGTCCCCACCGGATCACTACTCTATAGATAAACTCCTGAACTATAGGCACTGACCCCTCTTCAAGTCTCTGAAAATGCCACATTCATATTCACAGAATTCCCTTAGTTTGGCATAGTGAATATATTACAATAATCATTTTAAGAAAAATGTGCAAATATTTTATATATTATTCCTATTATTTTGTTTTAAAGGTTTTATTTATTTGCAAGAGAGAGAGAGCACAAGCAGGGGGAAAAGCAGGCAGAGGGAGAAGGAGAAGCAGGCTCCCCGCTGAGCTGGGACTCGATTCCAGGACCCAGAGATCATGACCTAATAAGCCAAAGGCAGCTGCTCAACCTTCTGAGCCACCCAGGAGCCCCCCAAGCTGTGTTTTAATATATAAAACATTTTGCCTTGAGCTACAATAAAACACATAAAGCATTTTGCCTTAAGTTACAATTAACACTGGCTAACATTTGAGTGATTACTACGTTGAGAACTTTACCTGTAATACTTCATTTAATTCTGAACTCTTTAAAGGTATTATGCCCATTTTGGAGATGAGAAACTACAGCTTAGAGGTGCCAAGTTACTATCCTATAAGATCACACAGTGTAGGGGTGTCTGGGTGGCTCAGTCAATTAAGTGTCTGTTTTTGGCTCAGGTCATGATCCCAAGGGTTCTGGGATCAAGTCCCACATCGGGTTCCCTGCTCAGCAAGGAGCCCACTTCTTCCTCTCCCTCTGCCCCTGATCTCTCTCGCAAATAAATAAAGTCTTAAAAAATAAACAAACAAAAACTTTAATGAAGAAAAAAAAAGATCATGCAGTGTAAGTGGTGTAAGTCAGCCAAGCAGGCTGACTCACATTCTTACTCACTCTTCTAAGGTGACTACCAATAAATCATATTTAAATCTAGTAAAACCTTTAAAGCACCATATTTAAATGAAAACAAGTATTCAGGGATGATATTAATAGAATATTACAAACAAGTGTAAAATGATCATTGAAGTTGAATACTGCAGTAAGAAATCACAATACACAACTGTAACAGATATAGATTTGAACAGGCAACTAAAACCTGATTCATCTGGTACAGAACTCAGCACAGTGCCTCCTCCCACCACTCACCTCCCTCCTCCTCGATCTGGGAGTGGAGTTAATGGCCCCCAGACTTTAAGCCCTCCCTCTTCTGTCTCCAATCCTTGAGAGCCAAGATACATCACTCTCTGGTCTCTGGTTCCTAGTTACCTTTCTCTCTGTCACAACACTGCCAAACACCTTATCTTTTCTGCCTGACATTCCATCAGTTTTCTGTTTTCATGTTGTAATCCTATTTCAGTCCATTTCACTGCCAGAGAAACCTTTCTTTTTTTTTAAGTAGCCTTCACATTTGGTTTGTAAACCAGTGTGGGGCTTGAACTCACAACCTTGTGATTAAGACCTGAGCTGGTATCAAGAGTCAGGCGCTTAACTGACTGAGCCAATCAGGAGTCCCAGTCAGAGATCTTTCTAAAATGCAAATCTGATCACCTCTGTCCTGCACTGCTGATTTGATGAACACCTCAGTATGGCGTCTAAAATCCTGGCTATCTTCCGACCCTCACTTTCGGACAGTTGCCCAGACACAGCCCACATTTTAATCTTTCCTAATTGCAGACCTCAAAGTTGTGTTTTCTTCACCTCTTCTACACATGACAAAAATGCTCTGCCTCTTCCATGGATTTGGGGAACTTCTTCAAAACTTCTCTCAAATATTTCTTCTTGACTAATCCGCCTTCTGACTATTACATAGTACAGATGGCCATTCTTCTGAACTCCAGCAGATCTATCTTCATTACAGCACAAATCTTTCAGATTTACATGCCTTTTATTTACAGGACTAACTTCTTCCATACCCCAAGATGAATTCCTTCAGCTGTAGTTCTAGAGTTAGCACCAGCACATAATAAGTGTTAAATTAAAGGGAAATGTTTAATCTACATTTAAAGTAGTTAGGATTTATGAATTTTTCTACATACCAGTTAATGTCAAGGTTGACCTTATTAAAAATAATTTTTCCTTATTTCATAAGTAATCTGTACTTGTTTCAGAAAAGCCAAGAAACAAAACTATAAGCAGATAGAGAATAAAAAGATATCCATAATATCATAGCCCACAAATAATCTTGGTGTATGGTTTTCCAATTCTAGTTCTATGCATAGACAAGACATAAACACATTTATTTTATAATAAAAATATATTCATAATTTGTATGTATTATAATCCTTTTCAGTGTCAACAAATATTTCTCTCTAAAGAGTGGTTTAAAAATAGCTGAACAGTACTCCATGATACAGCTATACTACTATCTATTGAGCTAGTTTTCTATTTTAGGCATTTATAAAATGTTTCAGTATCATAAATAATATTGCACAAAAAGCTTTAAAGCAAAATTTCTGTTTGCCATTAATCATTTCCTTTGAATAAATTCCAAGTAATGGAACTGAGGGTAAAGGTTATATATAGTGTTTTGTTTTGTTTTTTTAAGATTTTATTTATTTACTTGAAAGAGACAGAGACAGAGATAGCATGAGAGTGCACAAGCGGGGAGGAAAGGGAGAAAAAGGCTCCCCGCAGAGCAGGGAGCCTTGATGTGGGACTAGATCCCAAGACCTGGGGTCATGACCTGAGCCTGTCAAATGCTTAGCCAACTGAACCACCCAGGTTCCCAAGGTTTTGTATAGTTTTATGAATTTTGAAACAAACTACCAAATTGATCCTCTTTTTTTTTTTTTAAAGATTTTATTTATTTATTTGACAGAGAGAGAGATCACAAGTAGGCAGAGAGAGAGAGAGGTGGAAGCAAGTTCCCTGCCGAGCAGAGAGCTCGACGCGGGGCTCGATCCCAGGACCCTGGGATCATGACCTGAGCCGAAGGCAGAGGCTTTAACCCACTGAGCCACCCAGGTGCCCCCAAATTGATCCTCTTGATAAAACCTTCCCAACACAGGTATATAGTTTTGTTAATAATCCAACAGGTAAATAGCATATTATTGTTGCTTTAATTAGCATGGCTTTGATTACTAAGTTAAA
Organism: Taxidea taxus jeffersonii; assembly: GCA_003697995.1. Classification (NCBI taxonomy): domain Eukaryota; kingdom Metazoa; phylum Chordata; class Mammalia; order Carnivora; family Mustelidae; genus Taxidea; species Taxidea taxus. The sequence goes on along the minus strand of ML104680.1, from coordinate 5,428 downwards.
TGTTTTCATATGCTTAGTAATATATCTGTACATATATACACATGCCAATATCAAGATATCTATATATTTGCCCATTTCCTTATTCAGCTGTTAGTCTTCTTCCTATTTATATCTAAAAGATTTTAGTATATTAAGGATATTATCCTTTGTAATACAGTTGCAAATATTTTTCCCAGTTTGTCCTGCACTTTACTTACCAAAAATCTCTCAATTTTAGTATTTTTTTTTTGCTTTGAAATCACATATAAAAAGACTTTCCCGTACCCAAGAATACTTAATATTCAATTATTTTTTCTCATGTTTTGCAGTTTTACTTTTTACCTTTAAATCTTTATGGAATTAATTTCTGCATATGGGGCAGGATACCTAAATTTTTCTCAGACAATTGTCTCAATACTATTTACTGAATAATTTATCATTTTCCATAAATCTGAAGTCATCTTTATCATGTTAATACATATAAGCATACAGAACATATTTAATACCTATTTCCTACTGATATATACAAATTTTTACATATACTTAAATCTGTCTATGGACTTTCTATTCTGTTCCATAGAAAGGGCTGTAAATTTCTATACAGGGTTGATAATGTGTGTAATTTAACCACCAATTAAAATTTATTTTTATTTATATACCTTTACAAGGATGTTTTACAACCTAGGGCTATTCCTTTATTTATGTTTTTGAAATAGGGTGACATTTGGCCCAGGAGTCTGAAGATAAAAGTTCTAGATATTGCTCCATTAGATACAAGCTTTGGGTACTTGTGTAAGCTAGTCAGCTTCTCAGAGCCTTAGTGATATTTGCTTTGTATACCTCAGAGAGAAGCTAGGATGGCATGTGAGATCAAGCATCTGAGACCACTTGTTAACTGATGACTTTATATCAGAGTAAATGTGGTTTAGCCTCTTAATCCAAATAACCTAGTGTTCTGTAATTTTCCTTATCCATTTGTTTTACTAAATATTCACTTCTTAAGCTATTCTTGCTTCTTCTTAATATGGATAATTCAAAGTTGGCTGTAAGTGAATTTTTCTCAGCTATGAATTGAGCTATAAATTTTCTCAGCTATAAATTGAAAGTGGTATGACAAGTTACCTAAAATTATAAATTTTTCTTCTGGTATTGTGAAAAAAAATAATAAACTAACCCTTTTTTTTTCCATTTCCTGAGATGAAGCAACAGTTTTAAAAATATAAAAATCTAAATACTTCTATCATTTTTAAAAAACCAAATTAAGAAAGTCTAAGTTCAGAATTCTATCCTTCAGTTGCAGCCCCTTCACAATTACATCACCTTAACTTTAATACTTCTTCTCTGGGGGAGAGACAAATAAAATATAATTTTAAAAATCATTAATCAAATTTTATATTTCCATGTTGGATTTATTCCAACAGCAAGTGAGTGAGGCCAGTAAAATAATTTCTCCTACAATTGCAATAGCACTGTGTATTTGTTGAAAATCCCCTTGGAACTATCATAGCCATAGAGAATTCATCTTCATATAAAAGTGTGACATTACTTAATGGTTTGCCTTCAGTATCAATCTTCGATCCAACCCCTGCCTGCTAATATACTAAGCAAGTGATTCTCCATTTTTAATGTGCATGCAAATCTCCCAAGAAGCTTGTTAACATGTGAATTCTGAAGTCAGTAGGCTAGCCTAGTATGGGACCTGAGATTCTACTTTTCTACTGAGCTTCTGGTGATGCATTGCTGCCGACTGATGGACCACACTTTGAGTACCAAGAGACACACAAATGCCTTTTAAACAGAACTGTCTATAATTATCACTGGTCCTAGTTCACTTTTAGTAAAATTCTTCCTGGCTTTTTTATTGATTTCACTTGCCACTCTCCACCTTAGACACAATTCCAGTCTTGGGGTTAATCTGCAGCTACTGGTAACAACAACTAATCACTCAGACTGCAAGGTGTAAAGCATCAAGTCCTACTGATCCCCACCAGCCATTCTGGGGTACATGACCCATTCCTTCCAGGGATACCCGCCTACTCCTTCAGGGACTCACCAGCCTGGCACTGACAGAAACCTGTTATCATCATTTGAAGGAGACTACTAAATAGCTTTGAAATAAGTTAAAAAGTAAAAGGTGAAACAAAATACTAGCCATCAAATACTAGCACCCCTACATTGTTAGAAACATTTGCCTAGTAGTAATTAACAGGCAAAGTAACTTGGAATTTGCCTGAAAACTCTACCTAAGGTAATCTAGTAAAATGCGTACAGAAAGAAGGTATTTAAGAAGAGAAAAAGATAGGGGGTTTGGGGGAGTAGCAGCAAAATGACCAAGGGGAGGTGGAATGAGATGGACTGGATCTTATGGAAAGTATTTGAAGCTGAAAGTGGTCTCTTTACTTTTGGGTTCTATCAGGGATTCATAAACGTCTTAAAATGTTTATTTTGGCTTCAGTTGCCCTATCACTATATAGCAGTGGCTCACAACTCTAGTGGACATTAAGAATCACTTGCAGGACTTGTTAAAACAGATTCCTGGACTCCTCTCATAGTTTCTGATTCAGTATGGACGGTAGAATCTGTATTTCTAACAGTCTTCAAGAGGATACTAGATGCTGGCTGGATCAGGGACTAGACTTAAGAACCACAGTGTAGGGGCGTGCCTGGGTGGCTCAGTGGGTTAAAGCCTTTGTCTTCGGCTCAGGCCATGGTCCCAGGATCCTGGGATCGAGCTCCGCATTGGGCTCTCTGCTCGGCAGGGAGCCTGCTTTCTCCTCTATCACTGCCTGCCTCTCTGCCTACTTATGATCTCTGTCAAATAAATAAATAAAATCTTCAAAAAAAAAAAAAAAGAACCACAGTGTATACTAACCTTAAAAAGAGTTTTTGTGTATTCTTCCTCTGATTAAAACAACTAATTTTTAAAAGATTTAATTTATCTGAGGGGGGAGGGGCAGAAGGAGAGGGAGAGAGAAACTCAAGCACAGTTTGTGCTGAGCAGAGTTGGACATGGGGCTTAATCTCATGACCCTAAGATGACAACCTGAGCCAAAACCAAGGGTCAGATGCTTAACCGACTGCCCACTCAGGCACCCCTAAAACAACTAATTACTATTTTTTAAAATATCTGGGTTTCATTTGGTTGATACTTCACATTGTCAATGTGAATTTCCAATTCACATTTTCACAATATGGTGACATGACAACTTTTAACCTAGTCAGAATACAAGTGAAAGAAGCTTACAATGTTGTTTTGTTTGACTGATATATAGTGATGATGAAAACTTCTGAGAGATTGGGGTTCCTAAAAATAAATGAGGGCAGGAAGATAATCAGCAGAGAGCTGAGAGGTTCCCAAATGAAAATTACTGTTTTGTCCTTTCCAGTAAATTCTTAATGTCTTCAGCTGCAGAATAGCTCATTTCTGAGGTTCTTTTTGGCCTCATGAGTTAATCACACCGGGAGGAGTCACTTTAACTCACATGCCTTTAGGAGTAATGATACATTTAAATGATTAAACAATCAGAAAAAAAATGCATATCTCTATAATGAAAGCAGTTAGCACACAGATCCATGGTTTATATGAGTATCACAAGTCATTTGTAAATAACATGTTCATTTTAGATATGTAAAGAGTTCTGTCATGCTCTATGAAATAAATTATATTTTATTGGTGCCCAGGCGTTTCATAACTTTTATTTATTTGCTGCAAGAGTGGAGAATTAAGATAGAGTAGTTTATTTCGGCAAAAGACTGACAAATGGCTCATTAGACACTTATGGAGCTGAAGCTAATTGTACCACTTTTTGTTGTATTAATTGTCACTGCTTGCTTAACATGCTCATGCTGGTGGTCATCAGCAGCCATTTCTCACCACCATCCCACAAACCACTTTTGAAAAGAAAAAAAAAAAAAAAAGGAAGAGGAGGAAAAAAAAAGAAAATAGAACTTAATATATAATTTGGGCTGGAGAAGTGCATGGGAGAAATGACAAAGAATTAAAGTGATGGCTCTTCCCCATTGGGCCACCATAACCATCAATCCCAAACAGCAGTCACCTCATATCACCACATCACCGAACAGTTTGAGTCACAGAGAGTCAAAGAGCCGCTTTTTGTTATTCAGATTAAATACCATTTACATTATATACTGTTTTTTATTTCGCCAGAGACATAAGGTCAGAATTGATTGAATATGTACTACCTGCATATAATGATTTCTCATTTTTTACAATCATGTGCTAACGCTGCACAGTAATGGCCTATGGATGAAGAGACAGATGTACTACCAGTCATTCGCTACATATTTGCATTAACAAATCATCATTTAATTGAAGCCCATCCAACAAGTTTATGCTACTTAAATAAAGTTCCTTTCAATAAAAGATGCCACAATGACACATGGTTGTTAACCATGAGGAAAAATTTTTTAAAATTATATTTATTTTTATGTCAAAGGCTTAGGTATGCATTAGACAACCTTTTATTAATTTTAATTTTGCTTGGAGAATAAGCAACCTGACAAACAGCATTTCAATCCAGGCTACTGTAGAGCAGGATCATTCCCTTTGAGATATAAACAGTAACACCACAAGTTTCTGCATTGCAGATTTCACCACCTATTCCTTTCCTCCAAACACATTAAAGAACATGGCTTATATAAAAGCTATACAGGAGATATGTATTAACATCTATGCCAAAGCTCTAATATTAATGTAAACCTAAAATCCTGCTACCATCAGGGAGGGCTGTTATTTTTTAAATATCATACTAAATTTCCTGTGATATTTAGGAGATTACCCAAAAGACTCAAAATTTCTTTGCTTCTAAAAAACATGGGAAAGGCTGTACAAATACTAATTCTCAATCTTGGTTTCACAAACACAGTGGCCATTCATACCACTGTAAACAATATTCTGATTACATTTACAGCATTACCTCGTTCTTTTTTTTTTTTTTTTTTTTTTGTAGGAAGAAAGGAAAAAAGAGAAATAAAGAAAAAATATCCCCTAGCACTACCTCCCACCACCTACAAAATTTCTCACCATCTTAAAAGGATGGTTAAATATGGTTAAGGGCATCTTCTCTCACCCCCTTCCCAAGTCTTTATGTCAAAACAGTTTTTCTTAGTTCATGCTAAAGGTAAGGACACTCATTTAAAAATCAATTTCTACCCACTGATAACCTAAAGGCAGACCATTATGCATTTAGTAGACACACAGACCTGTGTATGCACATGTATTTCATGCAGGTATATAGATCTATGTGTGTGAATGAAAGACATTACAGCTTTTAAGCTGACAAAAACTTAGCCCTTAAATGTATGTTTTGTATTCTCCAAATAAAAATAACCTTTTATTTTTTCCTGGATTTGTGTACATTTGTGAATATATAAAGTGTTTTATTTAAAATGGCGATACAGATCTCTGAAGTGTTAAAATAAGTCTTCT